>CM031919.1:29884755-29992276 GCA_018703695.1 Prunus fruticosa
GGGGTGAGGTGTGGGTTAGTTTTTAAATATTTTATGTTTTAAAATATATTTGTTTTTTAAAATTTTAAAATATTTTAAAATAAAATAATCTTTTACTAATTTTTCAGTCTACATAGAGCCCACGTGAGTTGAAAGAATTTAACGGACTTATTAACGGCTGACTAACAAAGGCTGTATTTTGAAAGGTTTTGTGAAGTTTGTGTATCGGTCAAACGGGTCAATAAACGTTGAGTATGAGTTTGTAATGACCCACCTATAGTTTGTAAGGTTTACTAATTTTTCCTTTATGTTGTCTTCTTGTCAGAAAATCCGTTAAATGATGATGTGACACACATGAGACTTGGGCTTACTATTATGTTATTTCGCTATCTATTTTCAAACTTGATTGGGAGCCCTCCTACTAGACAGATGAACGTATATCTACTAGACAGATGAACGTATATGATACTCATCCCTACTTTTCCATATAGATTACAATCATTGAGCATCGCTTGATCCTGTTCCTTCACTTGTCAACACTTTGGTTCATGTATCTTGTGGGAGCAAATTTCCATATGAGAATATTCGATTGGAAAGATTCCCCTTTCTTTTTCGCCGCATCTTTCTTCTTGCAAAATAGAACAAATAAGATTATCACACCCAAGGGTGTTGGCCAAAGGCCCTCCGATGCCTAAATTAGTTCAATTGAATCATATAGAAAGCAATAGCTAATAGGGTACGGAGATATGTTTATGGTGTAAATCGGGCGGCCGAAGCCTTAAGTAAAAAAGAGAGAGAGAGGAGGTGGCTAGGGTTTGTGAGGGGAAGATCTCTATAGAGTTTTAGTAGTAATTCTGACGTACCTTAATCCTTATGCATAACCAAGTATTTATAGGGGGCCTCGACTAGGTTGGTGTATTTAGGGATTTGATTTATTAGGGATTTAAATCAAATCCCTAATTGTGGTAGGTATCCAATCAATTCCCAATCTGATTAGGTAACTCCTCATTTAATTGGGAAATGTGGTAGGAATCAAATCAGTTTTCAACTTAATTAGGTAATTCTCAATTTAATTGGATAACCCCCAATTAAATTGAGTAACTCCCAATTAAGTTGAGTAATTCCCAATTAGGTCAAATAGTCCCAAAATGGAAGGAATTATCTGACCTAGGGTTTTGATTTAATTCGGTTCCCACATATCTAATCATCTCTTATAGGTTGTGGTTTCCTTTCCTTAGAGTTGAGTGTACTTCTTGTTCATTTCCTTCATCTTTATAAATTCTGAATGGTTAGTGTGTATTTTAATTTTTACAATTTGTAAAATAACTTTTTGAGGTTACTGGTTCTATCCATTTTTCCATTGTTATTTACAACTATAATCCAACATGTTTTATTTAATTAAAAGGCCTAGCATATTTTGGGAAGCTTGGCAGTTGTAGCCCTCGAATCTATGTGTTATATATTTTGGGATTCTCAAGATACATTCCGCTGTCACGTGTCTTGATTTTCGGGCGGCCTCACCCATCAAGCTCATTTAGGCATGGCCTAATGGGTGGGATTGAGCCTTGACATTTGAAACCTCAGCTGAGCTTGAAAAACTAAAAAAGTCAGTGAAGCTCGGCCCAAACTCAAAATTTTCACGTCGGGCTGACCAAATCCAGTCAAATGACAAACACTAGCAGCACCTGATGCTAGTAGAGCTTAGCTGACGTATTTTTCAACCACTTTTGCTTAAGGAAAATGATAGGCTTACCACATTTTTCATACCACATTTGTACCATATCTCTAATAGAGGTGGGGCCCATTGTATTGGTGGGCTCCACCTCTATTAGAGATGTGGTACAAATGTGATATGAAAAATGTGGTAAGCCTAGCATTAACCATTACTTAACCCGAGCAACGGGTGGTGCAAGATCTGGAACGAGATGTTTAAACGCCATTAAAAAAAAATATTCTTCTAACAGGCTGAATGATGATCCCACCCAGCAGCAACTGAACCAACCATTGCCATTACCCCTTCCCCTACCCCCTCCCTCAGATAAAGACCTCTCCCTCAATTTCCTGCAATACAGAACCAAATACCAAGTCATAGCAACTCCAGAACGCAAGAACAACCACAATATACCATCAACAAAATCCATAATACCCATCAACAAAATCCACAATTTTTTTTTTTTTTTTATCAACACAGAGAGTCATTGTCCCCTACCTGCTGCCGTTTGGGGTCTACCAAAAATCACAAACCCACCCCCCAAAAAAAAGAGAAAAATAGAAAAGAAAATGGCTTTGTCTCCTTCCTCCTTCTCACTCTCCCTTTCTGCGAGTGCCCTGTAATCTAATAATTTGAGTCTTATTTGCCCCTAAAATTTTATATGAATTTTCCAATTTGTCCTTAATTTCCATAGAAAATTTAACAGAATTGACGGAAAGAATACTAGTGCATGCAATATCTAAATAAAGGACGATCATAACAATTTTTAGGATTGAGGGACGAAAAGTAAAGTGGGGTCTTATTTGAGGGACCATTGCAACAATTTTGCCTTTATTTATTTATTTATTTTTGTTACATACATGCTAAAATCACTTATGATAAAAATTTATCAAATACTTTGACTCTTCACATCACTTTTTCTAATACAGTTTACCAAACGTCTAGCTGTTTATTCTCGTAGCACAATAGAAATAATTTTTTTTTAAAGCACAGCAATACCAAACTAGCCCTTAATGCAGTTGCTCAAGCGACAAATAACACGATTTGATAGTAATCAACAATTTAGAAGAAACGTAAATATTACGATAATGTCTTAAAAGAAACGTAAATATCAAGAAAACCAACGGTGCCCATGATCCAAAACCCTCTTCCAGATGCACCGGTAACTCCTTAATTTATTAATAATAGAGATCTTCAAAAGCACCAATTTTACACTTCACATTCAAATTCTATATATTGGTGGCTCAGGCCATGACATTCTCATTTGGATAGGCCATCCATACTGAAACCTCTCTCTCTCAAATGTCGACGGTTCTGATATGGCTAATTCTTGCTCTGCTCTGTCTCTCACTTGCTCCACACAAATCAGGTAAACAAACCTTAAGAAGTTTTCTGCCCATACATACATGTAATCAGTTATACAATAAGATTTTTATCTTTTATGCTAAAGATAATGAACTCACATGCTTATATGGCAAGGCATGCTGAGCAATTTACAGCACTCAAATTTAGGCTGAACACTAGAATGTTAATTCTTCTAACATTTTTGCTCCTCTCTTAAAGAAACTGATAATGGAGAGAAAAGAATGAGAAAGGTTTCTGTATTTTCTTGTGTCTCTGTACAACTCGTATACATTGGTTATAAAGGAATATGTCTAGTCTAAAAGAGGTAAACTGACAGACAAACATCAAAACTTTAGGACTAATTACAGCAATTACAATTTGATTTATTCACTGAGATTTGATCCACAAATCAAGCTTTAATTGACGTTGATTGTGATTTCCAACATGCCCCCTCAAGCTGGAACGTGGATGTCCAAAGTTCCTAGCTTGCGAAGGAGAGTATGAAATAATGAGCTGCCAAGTGGCTTAGTGAATATATCTGCTATCTGTTGAGCTGAAGAAACATGAGCTGTCTTGATTAAACCTGATTGTATTCTCTCACGCACAGTGTGACAGTCAATTTCAATGTGTTTCGTGCGTTCATGGAACACGGGGTTGGCTGCAATGTGTAGAGCAGCCTGGTTGTCGCAATATAAGAGGGCTGGTTGCAAGTGTGTTACCTGGAAGTCTTGCAAAAGGTATTTGAGCCATACTAATTCACAAGTAAGAGATGCCATGGATCTGGATTCTGATTCTGCCGAGGAGCGTGACACAATTGATTGTTTCTTGCTTTTCCAAGATATGGGTGCTCCTCCAAGAAAGATGCAAAATCCAGGAACAGCGTCGGTTGTTTCGGCAACTGCCCAATCAGGATCACAGTATCCTTTCAATTGTAGCTTACCTTGCGATGGGAATAAGATACCTTGGCCTGGTGCTTTTTTCAAGTAACGTAGGACACGGTATGCAGCCTCAAGGTGGGGTTTCCTTGGTTGTTGCATAAATTGGCTGAGAACATGAACCGAGAAGGTGATGTCCGGCCTTGTGATGGTGAGGTATATGAGGCGACCAACGAGGCGTCTATATTGTGATGGGTCTTTGAGTAGTTCACCATCTGAAGGTGTAAGCCTTTGATTTTGTTCCATTGGGAATTTAGTTGGTTTTGCCCCAATCATTCCTGCATCCTCAAGTATATCCAAAGTGTATTTACGCTGGGAAATAGCAATACCTTGCTGAGTGGGCAACTTCAACTCCAAGGAAGTACTTGAGATGGCCTAAGTCCTTGATCCGAAAATTGTTGTGTAGAAATCCCTTAAGCTCTTCAATTGCAGTGTTGTCATTTCCTGTGATGATCATATCATCAACATAAAGTAACACTGCTGTGAAAGAAGCACCTCGTACCTTAGTAAATAAAGAATAGTCTGCCTTAGACTGTTGAAATCCAGCTCGTTTGATTGCTGGAGAGAACTTTGAGAACCAGTTGCGTGATGCTTGCTTTAAACCGTATAGTGACTTCTGGAGTCGACACACCATATTCGCCCCCTGTCGACGAAGGCCAGGAGGAGGCAGCATATAAACCTCTTCATCCAAATCGCCGTGGAGGAAGGCGTTTTGGACGTCGAGTTGATGCAAGGACCAATGTCTGGCAGGAGGCAACAGCAAGTAGGCATTTGAGGGTGACCAATTTGGCTACGGGTGAAAAGGTTTCAGTATAGTCAAGACCTTCCATTTGTGTATAACCCTTGGCGACAAGGCGGGCTTTATATCTTTCAATCGTGCCATCAGAGCGGTATTTAATCTTATATACCCATTTGCTCCCAATGGCTCGTTTCCCTTGTGGTAAGGGGCATAAAGTCCATGTTTTGTTTTGTTCAAGAGCTGTCAATTCAGCATGCATAGCTTCCCTCCATCTCGGACTCTGAATCAGCCTGTGCAAAGGATTTTGGTTCGCTATGGAGAGAGACTTGTGATAAAACAACGGTGAGATGAAGATAAATGATCATAAGAGACAAAATTAGATAAAGGGTAATGAGTACCTCGACGAGAAGATGACGACCCGGGGGGCAGCATAATGGCGTTGGAACAGTGGTAATCTTGGAGGCGTGGTGGTGGATGGCGTTCACGTTGACTACGTCGAGGAACAACGGGTGGAGTGGTGACTGTGGATGGCATGGGTGTGTTGATTGTAGTGTGTATGGGTTCAGGAGGTGGTGGTGGCATAAAGGGTGGTGACGATGTGGTGGGATTTGGTGAAGATGAAATAGTGGGGCTGGGGCTGAGTGTGGGATGATGTTGTAATATTTGGTGATGAAGGTATTGGTGTGGGGTCAGTTGGTGCATGCGACATGTTTGAGGGATTGGAGAGTGTAGGTAGATATGGGACATCTGGTAAAGGCAAAGGTAGGAGAGAGGGGTCTGGGTAGTCAGTTTGTGAGTCTTGGGGTTGAGTAGAAAATGGGAATATGGTTTCATGGAATATGACATCTCTGCTGGAAAAGAAAGTTTTGGTAGAGAGATCATATAGGCGATACGCCTTTTGGCCAAAAGGGTAACCCACAAAAATACATCTACGCGCCCTGGAATCAAACTTGTGTGAGGGTTTAGTGCTGGTGGCATAACATAAACAGCCAAATACTTTCATATGGTTATAATGAGGTGTGGTGTTATGGAGCTTTTCGTATGGTGTGCTTTTGGAGAGAACGGGTGTGGGTAGTCTGTTTATTATGTAAGCAGCAGTGAGAATGCTTTCCCCCCAAAATGTAAGTGGTAGATGAGCTTGGAATCGTAGAGCACGAGCAACATTTAAGAGATGACGATGTTTGCGCTCTACGACTCCGTTTTGTTGTGGTGTTGCTGGGCAAGAATGTTGAAAAAGAATTCCCAAGTCGTTAAAAAAAGGTCGCATTGAAATGAACTCACTCCCATTGTCTGCCCTAACTTGTTTAACACTACATTGGAATTGTGTTTTGACAAAGGCGATGAAGGATTTTAGTAAACCTTGTGTTTCCGAATTTAAACGTCATAAGATGTATCCAAGTGTAGCGTGAGAAATCATCTACAATAGTTAAAAAATAACGGGCACCAGAATGTGAATGAGTGCGATGGGGACCCCAAATGTCACAATGTATGAGATCAAAAGGCGCATGTGATGAAATTGAACTTAAATTGAAAGGCAATCTAGTTTGTTTTGCCATGGGGCAAATTTCACAATGCTTATTGGGATGAAAAGAAATATTAGGAACAGTCTTGGATAAAAATTGTAATGGTGCAGTAGAAGGATGTCCTAGGCGGCAGTGCCATAAATCTGGAATGGTAGAGATGGTGTTGGCTCGAATTTCTGGTGGTGGCTTGATGGCTGTGTGTTTGGACAGGTAGTAGAGACCATTATGCTCCTTCCCCAGGCCAATCACCTTCATCGTTTTCAGGTCCTGTAAGATACAAAAGTTAGGATGAAAAATGACTACACAACTCAAATCACGAGTAATTTTACTGACTGAGAGTAAATTGACCCGAAAGGAAGGTACATGAAGGACATTTTTGATGAATAAATTTGGATTAACTTGTATTGAACCAACAGAGAGGATATCTATGTGTGAGCCATTAGGTAAACCAACAGTGTCATGATAAGGTGTTTGATGCAAAAGATGAGAGGAGGAGGATATATGATCACTTGCACCACTATCAATGATCCAGGTTGTATAACATTTGGGATTGGGTTTACCTGTCACATTTCCACAAAACTGGGTTTTACCGAGTAAGGCCCTTATCTGATTGTACTCCTCTTCTGTGAATTGAGGAAAGTTCTGATGTGCATTCTCTGCAGTGGTGGGTTTGGTCGTGCCGTGAGCATTATTGGCTGTGAAACGCTTGTTCCTGTTTGGTGGCTTAACTGCTTTGCCATGGAACTTGTGCCCTGGTGGAAAGCCGATGATGTAGTAGCAGCGATCAACCGTGTGTGTATCACCCTCACAGTGTGTGCAATACAAGGATTTCCCTTTGATGTCTTGTGGTTTTGCAGGCTGCCTATTCTCTGTGTTCCTTGTGCTTTTCTTCACATTCATGGCAAGAATAGTTCCATCACGAGCATCAGCAAGCTGTCGCTGTTTTTCTTCTTGGAGTAAGAGTGAGTAAATTTTTCTGATATTGGGAAGTGGCTGCATCAAAAGGATTTGTCCACGAATGGCAGAGTATGTGTCATTCAACCCCATGAGGAATTGGAGGATCTGCTCCTGCTCTTCCTTTTCAGCAATCTTCTTCAAACCTGCACAGTTACATGAAGGTGGATCATTGTACGATCCCAGCTCGTCCCAAAAGGACTTGAGCGTTGTATAGTAGGCTGCTATGGACTGTTGTTGTTGACGGTGCTCAACGATCCCTCGTTTGAGTTCAAAAATACGAGAAAGATTCCCTTGTGAGAATCGTTCATTAAGATCTGCCCAGACTTCAGCGGCTGTGTTAGAGAAGATCACGGTATTGGTCAAGGTTGGGCTGATTGAATTGAGGATCCACGACTTCACGATTTGATTGCATCTTCTCCAAGCTCCATATTTGGGATCCTTCTCTGACGGCGCTTTGATTGTGCCGTCGACGAAGCCAAGCTTGTTCTTAGCTTCCAAAGACATCATCATGGCGCGACTCCAGGTCGCGTAGTTGTCACCCTCCAAGGGTCGAGTGACGATAGTGTGCCCAGTGTGATCTGAGGGGTGAATATAATAGGGATCGTTGAAATCCATAGCCTCTGTCGACTTCTTCTCTGATAAAGTTTCAGTCATGGTGGTCAATGATATTGGCGGAAGCAAAGTGAGCAATATCAGGCACCAGGATGGTGCTCTGATACCATAAAGAAACTGATAATGGAGAGAAAAGAATGAGAAAGGTTTCTGTATTTTCTTGTGTCTCTGTACAACTCGTATACATTGGTTATAAAGGAATATGTCTAGTCTAAAAGAGGTAAACTGACAGACAAACATCAAAACTTTAGGACTAATTACAGCAATTACAATTTGATTTATTCACTGAGATTTGATCCACAAATCAAGCTTTAATTGACGTTGATTGTGATTTCCAACATCTCTAATAAGTAAGAACAAAATAATGCTCTTTTCCAGCAAGCATACGGTACTTGTTTTTAATGTGTACGCGTAATGCGTTACATTGATCAGGTGCGGAGTTTGAGCAATGGTGTGTAGCCGACGAACAGACCCCGGATGATGAGTTGCAGGCAGCAATGGATTGGGCTTGTGGAGGAGGAGGAGCAGATTGCAGCAAAATTCAGGTGAACCAACCTTGCTACTTCCCAAACACTGTCAAAGACCATGCTTCCTATGCCTTCAACAGCTACTTCCAGAAGTTCAAACACAAAGGTGGATCTTGCTACTTCAAGGCTGCTGCTCTCATTACAGAGCTTGATCCCAGTAAGTCTTCAAAATTTCTCTGTTTTTAGCATAAACCCATGAACAATCATGAACAATCACATTGTGTTATACACAGAATTTTCTATTTTTAGCATAAACCCATGATTGATCACATGTTCTTTGAGTGGAGAAAGTGTTGGTGGGTTGGCCATGTGAGATTTGGATTTGCCTTTTTTTTCTTCTTAGAGAACATATGAAGTAGCTTTCAACAGCTGGGCTTAGTTGGACAGGCTATAGTTCTTTTCTTTTTTCTTTTTTCCTTTGATCACGCCAAAAAGAATGTAAAAATAAAAAATAAAAAAAGAGAGACCATAATTCACATGGGATCTACTAAAACTTGTTTGCTTGTGATGCGTCTGAAAATACACAGCAGATCACATGTGCACTACTTGCATAGTTGATGTAAGGATATAATAGTCATTTTTCAAAATGTTTGCTTGCAGGTCATGCCTCTTGCCACTATGAGTTTATTCCCTAATTCAAAGGAAATGCAAGATCCCAAATGCCTATCATCAAATTTTAAAACAGAGATTTGCTGTTATGGGAGCATAAAGTCCTGCAGAAATTGTACCAGTTGGTGGTAGCAGAGTCACACTTTTTTTCTTTTGGTGTGCCTTCAATTGTAAGCTTGCTCAGAAAATCTAAGTGAGAGTTCATTTTTGTCTCTCGTTATATTATATTTCGGCTTTCCATCACCACAGGTGCATCACCATAAAACAGATGTGATGCCTGTGGGTGGTAATGTTTTTATTTCAGTTGAATTTGGTGTCCTGTTCTTTCATTTGTTGGACTAGAATCTGATGCTCTATTACTCGAACACATAATCGGGAAGGAACTTGCTTATTCTAGTTTCATTGTTGTCCCGTTTTTATCTCACTTTTAGTGACTAATCACGTGAGGAGAGAAATAGAGAGAGAAGATAGACAGTGAAATGGGAATAGAATAGGTAAGTATTTTCTCCTCTGTCGATAAAACATTTCATCCCGGATCAAAAGCATGAATGATTATATAGTAATTCCTCAATGAACATGAGCCCTTTTCTTTCATAGTATAATCTGGTAAGACCACTGTTTGAATGCACATTTCAAAGCAGTGACATCCTTTGTCAGAGGTTGAGCTTCTGTGAATTCTCATGTGGGCTTTGAGGCTCCTCAACGTGTCAGGATTTTTGGTTCTTATTTGGGCTTATTTTTGATCATCTTCTTAACTTCTTAGTTGGGCAGGCTCTCACTAGCATACTGGGCTTTTCCAGCTGAGGTTGGTAACCGTTGCTTTCCGTGTTCTGACAATCAAAAAAAAAAACTCAAATTTATTTTTCATTTTTTGTAAAAAAAATAAATTTCATTCATAAAATTTACACATGCAAGCCAACGGGGTGACATATTAATAGTGCGTGTGAAAACCTCTTCCCCTTGTTTTTTAAACTATCGCGAATTCACACATGCAAATTTCATGTTCATTACTTTCTTCTGCATCAAGACGATTGTTTCATGAACATGTTATCCATGAACACTTAAAAAATAAAAGAGCTCAAGCAATTGAGTATTATACTCCAACAACTGGGTCCAAAAATATAGACAGATAATCAGTAGAAGCGTGTTACCGAATCGAAAAGGGTGGCAAGAGGGGCCTACATGTGACCTAAAATGCAAAACAGAATTGGGGTTTGGACCCAATTTTGAGTTCGCAAACCCAAGGCCTGCTACTTTGGGGAAGATGAGGACAAAACCTGAAAAATTACAAAGGCAGAAATTTTGGTGGTGTCAGTCTCCCAAAAGCCGTAACATGGTCGGCGTGATGATAGGGAATGTACACACAAAGTCAAGGTTGCATTATGGCTTTGGTTCGCTCATTTGCTTGCTTCATAGAACTTTGCAAAATTAAGATAGGGACATGGACCATGCTAGAAGATACTAGCAATAAGGGTTTTGTACAAATCAATTTCTGACCGTTGATGAAATACGAGCGTTACATATACATACGTTAATAGTTAAAAATCAATCATATGATGCGTGAACGATTGTCTTCTTTCCTTTTAATTGGGAGTGATCAAGCTCCTATTTACTTTGTCATGTGTGGAAATCATGGTTTTGCTCAAAGATTTGTTTTAGCTTTTGATTAGCTGACTTGATTTATGGGAGATGTTCAACCGTTTATTCCCAACCAAGTCTTCTCCTGCAAAATGTTGAGGAATTATTCCAAAACCATAGGAGTTTCCTCCACCCAAATACAATAAAGCCAGCTTGCTAGCCTGCTAGCTAGGTATGTGGTTGGGGTCCACCATTACCATGTTAGACAGAACATGATTCACTTAAAAAAAAAGTGTAGATTACTTTTGCTTCTATGGAGTTTATATTTACATGTATGGCTTAAACATTTTTAAGAATTGTGTATAAGTAAGGAGTATTTTTTTATCTTTATTTTTCATGTTTGAGAAACAAGTAGTCCATGATCATGAATGTGACATACATGTTGCATGTAACGGATGTAATGAATACATGCACATTTTTTTCATTTTAAAAACGAAATCTCAATTTGCACGAGGGAAAGTTGAACGACTCTCTCCCATATTTCGCTAAAATAAATTCCCACTCTTGAAGGCATATTTGTGTGTGTATATATATATATATATCACCATCTACTTATTCAATTTAATGGATGCAAACGATGAAAGCACAACAAGAAAACCATTTGAGAAGATTAGAGGTCCTTTTCACTTAAGCCATAAGCGATGCTTACTTGAAGCAAAATACAACTCAAGCGCTCTCTCTCTCTCTCTCTCCCCGTGGACAAACACAAAATGCCAAATGGGGCATCTAGAAAGGGTGACTGAAGATAAGTATGTGGGCCATTAGGTACACTCACTTAGAGGGGACAAAGAAGCAACAAGATTCCCTTTTAATTAGATTTTGATTCTGCAAATTAAACATATCTATGTTTAAGGCTGAGAATAATCACTTAAACATCGATACATGGGATTCAAGGCCTGAAATTCTTCTGGGGTGACCCAAATAACCCTTCTTTGATTCATTAATTAATTTATGCTTCTTCTAGAATAAGAATTTTGTGAGATTTCTGCTGCCCTCGTCTTCTTATTACTTTCAAAGAACATTTGTATCTTACAATTATATATTGGCATGCGCATAAAGTGATTGCCTGAAGCAGGTACTTCAAATACCAAGTCCCAACAATGAGAAAGGAAAGAGGAGAAATAAAATGTGCTCCAATTTTTTCTATTCTTTCCTTCCCTAGTAGGGTTTATGAATTATAAACCAATACATAGTATTGCTCAAATAGCGTCAAGATAGGATACCGAAGGGATTTCCCACTTCTTCGCAAATTACAGTTTGACACATATAAAAAATTAATGCGTTATAAATATAAAAAAAAAAATCTCTACACACGTATTGAACCTGTGATTGATAGGAAAGTATGAGCTTATACTTTCAGAGAAGAAAACAAGTATTTTTCCACGAGTATAAATTCACATCAATGTCAAAAGAAATAGATCAGAAGAATTCCTATAAAAGTAGTTTACAAAATACAATTATAGTATAAGAGCAACTTGGTCTTAAGAAAAAGAAAAAGAATCAGCATAATAGAATACAATAAATCAAATTTACAGATGGGATGAATGGAACCAGGAATGGGAAGACCAAAAAGGCATAGCGTGTTAGTTGAAGTGGAAGGCACTGCTTTCCTACGTCATCTAAATGTGCGACTTTAATTTTACCATAATAAGGTTCTCTTCTTTCTCTCTGCTATGCTCTACGCTCAACAGCGTATGTCACTATCTCAGATAACCAGATCAGGACCCATCTGCTTCAAAAACCAAACCTAAATTCAACTGAATTTTGGGTTTTTAAAAAAGAATTGGGTATATTTTTGCTCACCACTTTAACCCAAAGTGTACTCTCACCACTCTTTTCAACACTTGTCACGCGTTCCTTGGCATAACCCTAGTTAACTCTTTACTTTGTATTTATGCAACCATAATTATGTCAATAGACACGTGTCAAATGTTGAGAATGGTAATGAATATACACTTTGGGTTAAAGTGGTGAGCAAAAATGCTCTAAAATTAACTGAATATTTTGACCAAGAAATAGTTTCTTAAATTGCTTCAACCGACCATTATACCCTTAGTCAGTTTTAATCAAGTTTCTAGGTACCTTCTGTCAAATGCACAAGCAAGCTGCAAGTGATGAGGAGCAAGGCTGGCTTACTTGAAGGACCAACTACAAAACTCAATTAATTTTAGCCGTTGGATTAGTTGATGATGAGATCATGAAGAACCTCGTGGCCATGATGTCATGCTGACTTGCTCCCCATGTGTTTGTGCTGAGGAGGAGATTAAACCAGCTCAGAGTCATATCTATAATGGGGAATTCAAGTTTAAGCGCGTCAAATGGGTTGTGTTAACATAGACTAATATGATATTTAGCAGCTAATAATGATCTACACAGATTTCAACACATCTTGCTAATCAAAGGGTATATCGGTCTTCATATCATAGTATCTACATGAAAAGATCTCAGTTGTACTAGTTTAAGCTAGCAAACTCTAGCTCATTTGTGAAGGTAGAATTAAATGAACTTAATAATTATTTATGTACAAGCGATTGAATAAGGAAAGTTTACACAAATATTAATTAGGTGCCTCGAATCTCCACCTACTTATACATAAGTAGAAGTAGAAAAATTCAATCAACTAAGTTATACTCAATTGGCAATATTTATGTACTTTGTTTAAGAAAATGCTGGTGAGGTTAGGTTTGTATATTTATATATATATATATATATATATTTTTTTTTTTTGGGTCTTTTTGATGTTGTTGGGTTGGAGGCTCGGAGAGCACAGAGTGGTTGTAATAAAAGGTTTTTTCTGTAACTTCCACTAGACCCAAATGCGACAACTTGCAAACAAATCCTAGTGGTAATTATGTAATTTTGTATCAATTGTAGGGCTTGTTTTAATTGAGAATTTTTTTATAGTCCACAGGTGGGAATTTTTCTAAAGAGGACTCTGCTATCTTTGTCTCTCTCACCAAGTCACTCCCACTCTCATAAAAGACGCTGGTATACAGTGCAAGTCCAAGCTTCAAATTCATTTAACCAAGGTATTCCTGTCAACAAGATTTGATGTTTTCAAAGTTGGAATTCTTTGTCAAACAAACGGTCTAGCATTTATTCATTTTCCATTCAAGTCCTCTGTTTTTCATTTGTAATAGTGGTCTTGCTACACTAGTCATTTTGTTGGGAAAATTTTGAGCTTTAAGTAGTGTTGCCATGGGAGATTCTCTATTGCTCAAACTGGGTTGGTGATGTTTCTTCAAGGTATATCAGATATGAATTTTGGTTTCTTTTTGGTGGATTCTATGATGCTCTGTTTTCATATTCTCTGTTTTTTGCTGGAAAGACTGGCGCTTGAAGTTTGAAATGGCTTTTACAAGGCATATTGTTGTTTCATGTTCTTGTTTCTGTTTGAGATTTGGTGACCCTTTTTTTATATTATTTGAATGTTTGTGGAAAGCATCAAACTTTATCATTGGCTTGAAACAAATGGGTTTCTCACAGAACGAAAATTTGGATTCTAATTTGATGGTGTTGGAGCCAAAGATTAAGCGCTTTATGTTTTTCTGAGCATATTGATTGGTCATTATTTACTTCATTTGCTGATTTTGAAATTAAAGTCTGCATTTCGAATTCATCATGGCAATTTCTTTTGAGATGCATTTGGTTGGAGATGCTCATACATACTTCTTTTGAGATGTATTCGAAATGGAAAGAATGCGGCAACGCAAGGTCATTAAATTGGTCGAGCTATATATTGCACCAGAAATTTTGTGATCATTATCAATTCAAATCTATGGTTGGCAAAACTTTTTTATTTCTTTAATTGTTTGATCATATTTATGGAGATTGGCCACCTATAGTTGATCACTTTTCATGTATTCCATTTAAGAATTTTATATATTTTTTCTCTGCTTATCTAAATAATTTTTTGTGTTGTAAATAGCTTACATTGAATGTTTCCCAGTTTGATACAAAGATATTTACCAGTATTTTATAGTACAAATATTTTAAAGGACATAGAAATCGAGAATTGAAAACAAGAACTAGAATTGTCAGAGAACAATTAGGCTATCCTACACTAGGCTAAAATTGTCCGTTATGGTTTTCCTGTAGATTATGCTGTGTTTTGCCCTCTTTGTTCCAGATATCAGTGTAACCAAGGTCTCTTGTTGTCATACAGATTATGTTTCTGGCAAGAGAATTCAAGGCCTCCTATGCTGCTCAGATGGAGACTGAATAACACCAAATAGAGGGACCGGACAAAGTCAACAATCAAACTATTCTTCAATGCAAGCATCAAAGCATCACAGAAGTTCAGGCATGTCGAACCGGTTGTGTTATCAGCCAGTCCAAGAAGTAGAAGCCTACTGCTTGCCTCGGTTCCAAACTTTGGACCCCCAGGTGCATTACAACAATGAGAGCAGCCAAAATACCGTCTTCTCAGCTCAGAATTTCCATATTAAGTACTGCACTTTGGAGTCTTCCGCAGCAAATGGCAGCTACACTGTCTATAACTCTCCATCAACTGTCAATTTCTCGCCCAACGGAAGCCCGATGTCACAGCAAGATTCTCACTCATATCCACCACCTGACCAGTACCATTCCCCTGACCAGAATTATAGCTCTCCGATAAGCGGATCCTGCATTACCGATGATGCAACCGACTTCAAGTACAAGCTGAAACAGTTAGAAACTGTAATGCTAGGTCCTGATTCCAGTATTCTTGACAACTATTGCAGCACCTTTCAGAATGGGACTAGCAATACCCAGCCAGAAACGGATAGCTGGGGACAGATTATGGATTCAATCTCTAAAAGGGATTTAAAACAAGTCCTCATCTTCTGTGCAAAAGCAGTAGCAGATAATGATCTTTTACTGGCACAATGGATGATGGATGAACTACGCCAGATGGTGTCGGTTTCTGGTGAGCCAATTCAAAGGCTGGGAGCATATTTGTTGGAAGGACTAGTTGCACGGAGGGCATCCTCAGGGAGTAACATCTACAAAGCACTGAGATGCAAAGAACCAGCAAGTTCAGAACTCCTCTCCTACATGCATATTCTTTATGAGGTTTGCCCCTACTTCAAATTCGGGTACATGTCTGCAAATGGAGCCATTGCAGAAGCCATGAAGGATGAAAATAGAGTTCACATAATTGATTTCCAAATTGGGCAGGGGAGTCAGTGGCTCACTCTAATCCAGGCCTTTGCAGCCAGACCTGGTGGACCACCCCACATCCGCATAACAGGCATCGACGACTCCATGTCAGCTTATGCCCGCGGAGGAGGACTAAATATTGTAGGGAAGAGGCTATCTAAGCTTGCCGAGTTGTTCAAAGTGCCATTTGAGTTCCATGCTGCTGCCATGTCTGGTTGCGAGGTTCAGCTGAAGCATCTTGGTGTTCGACCTGGGGAGGCATTAGCTATGAACTTTGCATTCATGCTGCACCACATGCCAGATGAGAGTGTCAGCACTCAGAATCATCGCGACCGGTTGTTGAGGTTGGTTAAGAGCCTGTCTCCAAAGGTAGTGACCCTTGTTGAACAAGAATCTAACACAAACACTGCTGCATTCTTTCCACGGTTTGTGGAAACACTAAATTACTACACGGCTATGTTCGAGTCAATCGATGTTACTCTTCGAAGGGATCATAAGGAAAGGATCAATGTAGAGCAACACTGCTTGGCTAGGGAGGTGGTTAACATAATCGCGTGCGAGGGCGTTGAGAGGGTGGAAAGACATGAGCTTCTTGGGAAGTGGAGGTTGCGGTTTGCAATGGCTGGATTTACTCCATACCCTTTAAGCTCCTTGGTAAATGCCACCATCAAGACACTGCTAGACAACTACTCTGACAAATATAGGCTTCAAGAGAGAGATGGGGCTCTCTATCTTGGCTGGAAGAACAGAGATTTGGTTGCTTCTTGTGCCTGGAAGTGCAAACCGAGCACAAATTAAAGCATTTTTTCTTGGAGTGGAGGCAAGGCAAGCTTAGAATAGAACATGTTTTTTCTTTTTCAATCTGTTTGTACACTTATTAGCTGCTAACTGCTTATGAGAAGGGTGCCATCAACTGTGCACACTTCAATAATTGAAGTTCGCAGTTTTCTTTGTGTCCATTTCATGCGATCAGACCTTTTGGTTTGGATGGCTGAGAGAGAGAACTGATTTCAGGAGGCATTGGGTTTGTACATGGTTGGGAGTAACCGGCACAAATGCTTCGTTTTTCCTTCTTTTTCGGCTTTTGTTTTTCTTTTCGAGGCAGTTTTAATTGAATACAGTCAAATAAAGAGAATTGAAAATGATGGTTGGAGTAACCATGCATGCTCTACTTTGGTCTTCAGCATATCCAAGTTACGGGATTTTGAATCAAATACTACAAGGGTTTGTGCACAAAAACAGCTATCAGATATCAACTGCTACTGAGTACTTGCTTGGTCTAATCTACGTCTTTGAGTTTATTCAATCCATATAAATAATTTACACAACTATTGTTAGTCTTCCGAACTGCAGTTGAACATCATTGCCATTCCACCAAATTCTACCCTCCAACCAAGAGTGCCTTCCCCCACCGGCATCCTCTCTTCCGAAAAGACAAATAGAGGAAGAAAGAATAAGATATACCCCTAGCACCAAGCAGGTCCTGATACATTAATACATTATTTAGGGTCTAGATGAATGTGGATCCAGCATTGCAGGTTAACTTTAGACAGGTTCTGCTTTTGGATTTTTTTGCTCCGGTGAATTACTTTCTGGACACAGATTGCCGTGAACGACAGTATCAATGCAGGCGTTGTTACCTTCTGATTTAATTCCTGACTCGCCATTTTGCAATTCATTGGCCCTAGGAACAATTATATCGGGGGCATCACTTTCTTCTGTGGTACATGCTTTGCCAACCACTTGCTCATTTAATTTTCTTTCAGGACCCAGATCAGAATCAACGACCATATCACAGCCAGCAACATCGCTTGATTTAGTTTTTGGCTCAACATAAAGTTGCTTGTTTGGTTTATCTTCGTGTTCTGGGCTAGTATCATGGCAGACAGCATTCCCTTCTGATGTAGTGCCAGACTCACCATTACGGGCCGTCGTAATCACATTTGATGCTGCTGTATTGTGGGTCACAGTCCTTGTGGGTGGCATATCATGATCATGTTGTCCCTCATATGTGGCTATGACAACTTTTGAATCATGAGACGCCCTCTCTACATGTTTCTTAACAGGGCACCCAGGATTTGAGCATCTGTAGTAACTCCTATGCAATGCAAGTGCAGAAGCAGAGCAGAGTCAGCAAAAAATTACACCAAAGAAAATAGGACAGAAAAATTAATACCAAAGAGATTAATTTCAAATTTTCAAAACATAAACAAATCTCGCCCACATCCTTCTCCAAGATACAAACCAAGGAAGACAAAACTAAATAAAACCAGACGCAGG
This sequence comes from Prunus fruticosa, assembly GCA_018703695.1. Lineage (NCBI taxonomy): Eukaryota > Viridiplantae > Streptophyta > Magnoliopsida > Rosales > Rosaceae > Prunus > Prunus fruticosa. The sequence goes on from CM031919.1 coordinate 29,902,752, forward strand.
ACATGTTGGAACAAAGCTTACAGTTGCCCTATTGTCTAAGAAGTAATCGGATCAACTTCTTCCGATTTATCATCAAAGCAAGATACAAGACTACAGAAGTATATGCAAGTTAGATGAAGGAAAAGAATGCCTTATTTGGTCTAGGCAGTTACTGCATAGGAAATGGTTCCATGGAGGCACAAAAGTCTCAGAACGTGTGTTTTTTATGAAATTTTTTTATTAAGGCACTTTGACAGCCGTTGGTTTGCACCACATCCTCAATTAAGTCCTTAGTCCAGATCTGAGGTGTCATAAAGCATGTAAATTACTTCCACCGGATACTATCACATTGCTGCAGTTGCAGTTTGATGCTACTAAGCAGTTGCAAACTTGCAATGATCACTACGTTTAGAATTTTCTTCCTTCCCCTTGCTTGCAAATATCAAGCAGAAATATTAGGCTCACATGCCAAAACTCTTAATGTAAACTTAGCCTGCATAAGCAGTGAATCTATCAAAACCATGATCTATACATTATTATATTTCCAAACCAATGAGCAGGGTGGCAAAATTCAGGTACACAGCTAATATAAAGAGTTAATACATGCTACCATTAAACTGATATGTACCTTGGATTTGGATTGCCTTTTACTAACTTCTGCCCATATTTGCGCCATCTGTAGCCGTCATTCACTATATCAGCCTCACTCGTAGTTTGAACAACAACACGCGGTTCACCAGCTGGCTTATCCACCGGAATTGAGTTGCCATTATGTTTTTCCTTCTTCCTGTTTTTTTTTTTTTTTTTTTTCCAGAATGGCAGTTAAACAAAGGTGAATAGTATATACCACTAGACACGAAAATCCAAAATAGCTAATGCATGAACATACTGTCTTTTTGAGTCTGGATCACCATCTCTGGTTCTATTTGATTGAGAGAGCACTCTCTGCACACCTTCATTATCTGCAACGGTTGATAGCTGAGAGGGATCCACTGGCTCAATCTGGTTAGATGTGTGGCCATGCACATCCGATGGTTTGCCTTCAAATACAAGGTCATCCAATAAAAATCAAACAAGATTGGGTACTGTAACCAGAACTAGATAATAACTAAGTTTCATTCTCACCTTCGACACCAGTTAACAAAAGCTCTTCTGGTCTTTCTTCGACAATGGACACGAGAAAACTAACAGCTACTGGGACACTAACTTGAGCTTTGGGATGTTCATGCTCACCAAAGTAAACAGTATCTGTTATCTGCCCATTATGAGTGCGCTCCACTTGCCTCTTCACTGGACATTTTGGATGCGTACATCTGTAGTAACTTCTTACATATGCATTTCCCTTAACAAGTTTCTGGCCGTATTTTCTCCAGTGATAACCATCCTCTAACCCTCTCTCTCGTGCTGTAGATGGAGTGCTTCCTTCTTGACCAGATCGCAAGACAAGGGCAGAGGTTTCAGGGGTTTGTGGTGCTTTCTCAGATGTTAAAGAGGAAACACTTCCTTCTTGATTTGATTGAGATGCACTACCAACACCATCAGGCAGCTGTAACGATTTCTCAGGTATTAGAGACTCAACATTTCCTCTATGATCTGATTGCAGGGGACAGATCCCATTATCAGGAGTTTGATGTGGAGCATGAATTTCACTATTTGAACTCTCTTTCTTCGGTACTATATCAGAAGCAATTTTATCTGTCCCAGGTTCCCCTAGAGAAATCATGTGAGCTTGATTCTTGTATCAGATACAGAAAAGCCTGCACTTCAACTCACAGTGCCATCATCACAATTGACCTCGGCCTCAAAAAGATGCACATACCACAAGTTGTTCAACTCTGATCATGTAAAGTAAGGACACGAATGGCAGTCAGGACTTCCTAGCTTCAGAACAGATCAGAACAGTCATAAGGTAATGTCCCAAGACCTAATTTTATTTGAACAAAGATCATAAACAGCACAATTGTATGGTTTTCAGGGGAAACAAAATTAATGAAAGCGGACTCTCCTATCAATGTGAATGGATGTGCATATATATGCATATTTGTGCGTGGGTGCTCGGGTGTATACATTAATATAAACTGTTTCAATTTGGTTTGAGCGTGTTATTAAAGTAGTAGAAGAAGCAGTACTGGTACTTATATTTCAAAATTTGCCACTTTTTGGAAGAAAAAAAACCCTTCAAATTTGCAAAAAGAGGCATGAGACACCACCATAAACAAAATTTCAAATCTTTTGTTCTATCTATTACTCTTAGGGGGGAAAAAGAAGAAAATTACCACTCAATAATTACCCAGAAATGTAAATTTTAGAATATACCCTCCATCACAGTCAAGGAGAAACAAAAAGTTGATGGCTTTAAAGAATTTAACTATTGAGTCGAACAATCCTACTAGTACTAGCTCAGTTCAGGAGAAGTTTTAGGTAACTAAAAGTAAAAAGATGGAAAATCCAAGGACTCGGCTACCCTATTTTTCACACTTTCTCATCACCCAAACAAAGCATATGCTAATTAAGAGCTACAACTACAGCAAAAAATATATTAAAATGACAAAAAAAAAAACCAAATCATATGAGCTCAGGTCAATTATATTTTTAAAAAAATAAAAAACAGTGTAAATCAAATAATTATAATAATCATCTGCAAACCATCTATTTTGGAGCTCAAAATTACAAACCCTATAAATTTCGCGATCAGGTGCTCCAATTCCACGTGAAGCCGCCGGCTTTAGATTGAATCAGAGCCGTAGATCACGCCGTTGCTGGGGATTGAGCTGAAGGTAAGGAGCTGGGTGTAGTGAGAGACGACGAGTCGAAGCTCTGAGGTTTTCCAAAAGTCTAATCCGTAATACGATGAAGGGAGAAAGAGGGGGAGGAGAAATTTGCTGGCTGCGATGAGGTGCAGAGAGGAATCTTTGTTCCCTGGTTGTCTGGGGCTTTGATTGGTTATAAGCCGTTGGAATCTTTAAGCACGGAAAGCATGCGGGCCATAGGCTTGTTCTCCTTGGACTTGGACTTTGGTTTTGGACCGTGATAACGCCATTTCAAGTCCTGCCAAAATAAAGACTTGACAACATAGAAATCAAAACAAAGACTTGACCACATAGAAACAAAAACAAAAAGACTTGACCACATTGAAACCAAGCAAAATTCTTAATACAACTATAAACTCTAAACTCTATAAATACAACTCTTCCACCACAAATTTTCTTAGAGAGAGGCTAGTATAAAAATCAGTGAAAACTTTGAAAAAACAATACCAAAAAAAAAACATAACCACTAGTTTAAATTAAATGTAATGAAAAAATAAAAAAGTAAAGGTAATGTTGTCTATGTGTTAATAAGAAAGAGGTTGTAGAGTTATTATAGTGTGCCACTTTATTGAAATTAATTTAATTTTATAGTTCTAAAATGAACTAAATTTTACCACTACAGGTCTAAAGTTCAATTTATTGAAAAAAAATTGAAATGATCCTCATCATTGTGCGGATGCTCTTAAATTAGAAGCTTTTTAAAATTTGGTTGTCAAAAATGTTTATAATTGTTTTTTCGTTGGGAAAAACGTTTAATTGTTAAAATACCCTTTTAGCCATTGCCTTGATTTAGAACCCAACTATTGACTAAACATGCGAGTTAAAAATGTATTTCCATCCTCTTTCCTTGTTATTCCTGGGAAATACCGTACGCGCGTCGCACATTTAGGACACACAGATTCGCACGCGTTTCGTCCCTTTTGACAAAATCGGCCCCCAATTTCCAATTTCCAATTTCCAATCCAGGCACGGAGAGGAAAGAGCAAACCCTAAATCTAAAAGGAAAGTTCGTCCTTTAATTCTCGCCAAAACCGTCAATTTCACACTCAATTTCAATCTAACCTTCTCATTCTATCACAAATCGTAACCCCAATTCTCAAGAAGAATGCTTCTCACTCCGGGTCACTCTCCTCGCCACCTCTCATCCCCTTCACCGTCTGCAATTTCCGATGGTTCCGTCCAAACCCCAAGAAGTTCCGCCCAAATCACTTCCAGAAACCCTAGAGGCCATCCCACAGTCCTCGACGAAGACACCTATGTCGCCGCGATCGAGAAGATCATCGAAAGGGACTTCTTTCCCGATATCTCGAAGCTTCGGGACCGCCTTGACTGGCTCGAAGCGATCAAGACCCGCGACCCGGTTCAGATCCGCGATGCCCAGTTGAAGATCATTGAGCGCCGCGGCAAGAAGGTAACTCATAATCCTGACCCTGATGGTAGAACCCCTGGTTCGACTTTTATGCGTAGTTTCACCCCTGCCGATGAATTTGATGGTAAAACCCCGAAAACTCCCGGTGTTTCAAATATGGGATTGTTTGGTGAGGTAGAGTCTAACGGGGCTGATGATGGGGTAGAGACCTCGTTGTCCCTCGACCAGTTTTTTAGGCGGTATACGAGTGAGGACAATCAGAGTTTTTCAAATATTATGGAGAAGGTGAATAGGAAGAGGAAGGAGAGATATGAGTATTTGACAGAAGGGGAAAAGGAGGATGTTAAATCGATTGAGGATGCCAAGAGGGATAGGATTACAGATGGGTATGGGACATCTGATCAGCCCCCGTTTACATTGGAAGGGTGCAAGTTTACGGCAAAGAATTTGCTGATGTACCATCCAGCTGATCGCGGTGAGGCCCCGTTGACAACAGAGGAACGGGCAGTTAGGATGAAGTGTTTGGAGAAGGAGATTAGTCGATCCAATACTCGATTGCATGGCAAGATGCTGGATTCTAGGCCAAAGGAGGATGGTATGGCTGAGGTTCTTTATACCACAGTTGCAGGTGCAACCCCAGTTATTATGGATAGGGATGGGGATAAGTTTAAGAAGTATGATTTGGATGATTTGAGGAAGACCCCGAACCCGTTTTATGTGGAATCTGGGAAGAAAGCGGAGAATGGTTACAGTTTTGTGCGGACACCATCACCAGCACCTGGTGTTGATGAATCTCCATTTATTACATGGGGTGAAATTGAAGGGACGCCCCTGAGGTTGGACGTGGAGGACAATCCGATTGATATCGGCGGTGGTGAAGGGCCTCATTATAGGATCCCATGCCCGCCTGTAAGAGATGAAAAGGCTCACTCACTGTCAAGGGAAGCTGCACGCAAATTGAGGGAAAGGTCAAAAATGTTTCAGAAGCCACCATTGCCAACGCCCTCTAGAGGTGGCAGTGCCAGTCCGAGTGTGCGGACGCTATCTCCCGCTGCCCAGAAGTTTGTCAGGAATGCAATTGCCAAGTCTTCATCTTCTGTTGATGAAACTCTTCGTGCCAGTTACAGAGGTACAAGTCCTGGGTTTTCTACGCCTAAAAGTGGGAGGAGTATGTCAAGGTTAGGAAGAGATGCTAGTATCATTTCAAGATCACCATCTCCAAGGGTGGACTCTAATCCTCCTTGGTAATTGGGAGTTTTCTTTGTTTAGAATCAATGCTTTGTTTGGCACTGGAGAAGCCTTATGTGTTTTAACCATATATGTAAAAATTAAGTTGTTTCTCTTTATGTTGATAAGTGGAAGATTATTATAACAAGCTCCAAATATTATAGATTTACATGCTTGTTTTTAACAATGTCAGTTTCAATTTTGTACTTCTCTACTTGTTCCATTGAAGGTCTTTTATATGAAATGCAATAAATTTAGGATATAAGTTTTGTTCAAACTTGTGGCAGTATTTCAGTTTTAGATTGTGATATGTTGTATCGATTTCCTCGTGTTCCTCTTCACAAATTTATTAAGCTCCAATCCATGTGTGTTTGGAAAGTTACTTAAGCGCTGATGGAAAATTAATACAGAGAACATATTACTTGTTGAGTGGCAAAAATCTGAAAGGTAACTAGCTACTGTTGTTAGTGGGTTTATGACTTGGTAGTGGATATAGTTTCAAAATCTTGGATTAAAACTTAGTACCATTGCTGGATGATTCTTTTGGTTGATGTGGATTGTTTGTTTTGTCATTCAACGTTTTGCTGTATTTCAGTATTGCAGCAGAGTCTTATCATGCTGTTGAGGATATGAACTTTGTCTGGTCATTCTGTAGGGAGATAGATTCATAAGGTTTTGCTGGTCTATGGGGGATGCATAATCCTCTCATCTAATATGGTATTGGAGGACTGTATTAGAATCACTCATTGTCGTCGAAAAAAATCGACCTGCAAATCTTGGCTGCCTAAATCTTCCTCAACCTTTCAAACTTTTATGAACTGGTCATTAAAGTTGAGATCATTTTACCTGCATAGACTGAAGTTGGCATTTGCTATCCGTGCCTCTCGGAGTCCTTCTAAAAGGTCAAATACAGTGTTTGGAAAATCTTGGCTGGGTTCTGGCACGGGTGCTACGTGAAGTTTGAGCAGTAAGGGAGGCTCTTTTAATTTGGTCACCCACTTCTTTCATTTTACTTTTATTACCTACTCTGTCTGCTTGGCCATCATGAGAGCTCTTTGATGTGTTTTCGACTTCTTCATGGACCAGCCATCGACTTTTACAGTTGGATACTTTCACAAGCTTCACATGCCAACTGATTCTTCTCTGTCTGCACAATAATGCTAAAAAAATTACCAAAATGCTTAACAAATTTGAACATTATTTGCAAATTGACCAAATTGAATACTTGGTTGACAGGCCGTAATGAGATATTCCCTCTTCCTGCAAATCACATTTTGATATGTGTACAAAAATAATTTATAAAAAATATAAAAAGAAAAACATTTACACACATATGAAATTGATATTGGGAGAAATGTAGGAGTTTCTATCGAGATGTGGAAAGTATTTTTCTTCTCATAATGGAAAAGCAACCAAAATAATACATACATAAACATAAATAAAAGAAAAATATAGAATAATATCTATAACAGCGTAACCTTCTTTATATTCTCAATACGAAACAGCTGAGAAACTTGACCAGAAAAAACAGCTGAGAAAAGCGAAGCTGAAGTCGATTGTTCGATCTACGAAACGACGTCGTTAGTAGAATCTGATCCCCGCTTCCTAGCAGTTATAAATTGAGCTGTCCCTTTACCACCATTTTCTCTCACTATCTCTCTTCGCTTCGTAGAGCTTCCCTGTTATTCGCGTTTACCAAAGAATCTCAAGGTACTCTCTCTCTCTCTCTCTCTCTCTCTCTCTCTCTCTCTCTCTCTCTTTCTTGAAGTGCAGGAAGTATGTATGTTTGCATGCATGTATGTATGCATGTATGAGAAATTGAGACCTGTAATCGTTGCTTAGCATGCATAAGAATTTATTTGATGCATTTAGCACTTGCAGTTTCTGACGATCATTCTAAGAATTGGATTTAAATTCATCTTCAGCATGATTAGCGCTTCAATTTCAGCCTTTCTTCTCCTTCTTTCGCTCTGATTTTCTTCACTGATTTCAATTTGCTATATAGTTCTCAAAACTCTGCGTTTCTTGGCAGTTTGCATTCATACATACACATACGCACGCACACAAGTATGTAATTTGGTTATGTAACCCTCAGAAACTTGTTTCTTTACGTAGTGCTTACTTTTGTAGTAATCAGACTTCTTTTTCTCTTTTTTTTTTGTAATTTTGTTTTCTGTTTTACTGTGTGCTTGAATTGTGTTTCTTTTTGTTCTGATAGTTTATCTCCGTTTGTTTCTGAATGTATAATTGTGTATGAATGAGATTGAAATTATGTAACTGAAAACGTAGTTCTGTAATTAAAAAGAATCAAGATTCAGTTGGAGCTATCTTTCTTTACCTTACTATTGAAATTCAGTTGAGCCTTCTTTCTTCACCTTACAATTTCTAACTGTTCTTTTTTGGCTTAATTTTCTGATTACCTTTTGATGATTTTGCAGTATAGTTGTATGACTGTGTGTATCTGTGTAGAGAGTGATGGTTAAAATTCCTTCTTCAGTTTTTCTGCTGAAACTCAAGTTGTGATAATAATAATCAGAAATTAATTTTCTCTGCGGAACACGTCGGGTGGCATTTGCATTCCTCATTCAGATATTTTCTCTTTTTTTATTATTATTTGTTACTCATTTGCTGGAAAATTTAGAGATAATTAGTTCTCATGCATCACAGCAGTAGGACTAGTGTTCTATTCTGTTTTTGTTTGGATCGTTAGGGTGAATTGTCTCATGATTTGAAGTCCCTTGTGAAGGGTATAGTTATTTAGAGCTTTAACTGGTTCTTTACCTCATCAGATTGATCTTTGAAGATGCCAATTGAGAACTCAAACACGTCTGATCGAGATACTGAGCCATTTGTGGAGGTTGATCCAACTGGGCGGTTTGGGCGGTATGATGATCTCCTTGGTCATGGTGCTGTGAAGAAGGTTTATAGGGCTTTTGATCAGCAGGAAGGTACAGAGGTGGCCTGGAATCAGGTCCGTTTGAGGACTTTCAGTGAAGATCCAACTCTCATGAACCGGCTTTACTCAGAGGTTAAGCTATTGAGCACATTGAAGAACAAGTATATCATTGTTTGTTACAGTGTTTGGAAGGATGAGGCGCACAACACTTTGAATTTCATCACTGAGGTGTGTACATCTGGAAACCTAAGGCAATACAGGAAGAAGCATCGCCACGTGTCTATTAGGGCTTTGAAGAAGTGGTCAAGACAGGTGCTTGAGGGATTGGAATACCTCCATACACATGAGCCATGCATCATTCACAGAGATCTCAATTGCAGCAACATCTTCATCAATGGGAACACTGGCCAGGTAATTATAACTCATAAGTTGTATCAACTTGTTTCTCCTGATTTCTGTGAGCATAAATTGGGTCACTCTCTTTTTCGTCAGTATGAATTTTATAATCTGTTTGGACTAATGAAAGCTATTCCCAAATCGGAGTTAATATATATGGCTAACAATGGCAATTTATTTTTACAGTCATGCAATCCAAATCTTTGATAGTGTTTTCATGTAAACTTGAAGAACACGAAGTGATAAGTTAGATGAGGGTTTTGGGGTAATTATTTAGACCTATTTTGTTCAGATGGAAAATGAATCTGAGTAGTGCATGCCAGTAGGATGAGGTTGGATTTCTCTATGTTTCCACTAAACAGACTTTTCCATCCTATTCTTGTAATGTTGCAGCATTTCTATATTTACATTCTACTCTGCATCACCATATAGTCCTTAGTGATTTGGGGTACATCTATTTTTCTGAACCCCAAAAGAGCCTTGCATGTTTTGATTGAAGAGTTGAATATCTAGTGTGAACTACAAAATTTAGAATTTATATCCCCACTTCATGTATAATTTCCTAATATTATAGGAATGCAAATCCAATATCCTAATTCATGTCTATCCTTTTTTCATGGACCTTTTCATAAGTTTCTGGCCCTGCCTGAACCATTATGAATTTGATTTATAGGTGAAAATTGGTGATCTGGGATTTGCAGCAATAGTTGGTAAGAACCATGCAGCACATTCGATTATAGGGACACCTGAGTATATGGCACCTGAGCTATACGAGGAGGACTACACAGAGATGGTGGACATATACTCCTTTGGGATGTGCTTGCTGGAGATGGTGACAATGGAGATACCATACAGTGAATGTGACTCTGTTGTCAAGATATACAAGAAGGTCACTGCCGGTATTAAGCCTGAAGGCTTGAACAAGGTGACTGATCCAGAGGTGAAGGCGTTCATTGAGAAATCCATAGCCCAACCGAGGGCAAGACCTACTGCCTCTGATCTTCTCAAGGACCCTTTCTTGTCTGAACCCAAATCCAATATTGAAGAGATTGAACTAATCCTCTGATGGCTTTTCGACATTAATGATCTTTTCGAGACCTCATTTGATGATGATCTAGGGGTTTGGCTCTCATTTCTAAACCATCACAACTGATCCATGGTGTTTCTGTTCAAGTATATACCTATAGACTCTCTCTCTCTCTCTCTCTGACATCTGTAATGTAGATTTTAGTAATGGAGATATTGGTAATGCTGTGTAGTTGAATTTGTATTAAAAACAAAAATATTATGAGAATATTATGAAAAATTCAATGAGACTGCTTCAGCAATAGTTCTCTCTCTCTCTCTCTCTCTCTCTCTCATATTGGTAAAATAAAATCAGTGGAGCGTGCACCTACCTTACTTCCCATAATTATTTACACTAACACCCCTTGAGATTTTCGGAGTTTTCACATAGAATTTGCATCTCATGAAAATAAAAACATAAAAGTTTCTCATTGAGAATAATATTACAGCGATCCGTTCACAGATAAAAAAACCATTATATTTATCTGCAGCTTTTAAGGGAATGTATTGCTTGAGCTAAAAGGATCATAGCTTAGCTGGTACTTCAGCTCAGTGCATGACAATTTGCTGTCTTCCTCTATGCTATAAGATATTTGTTTAGACGACAATTGTATACACGCAATTGTAATCAGGACCGCACACTCAAACATGATTTTACCTATTGAACGGTCAGATTGACTGTCTAACATGTTATGTATTTAGTATTATACACACACAGATATACTATATATAATATAATGAAGTATAAAGTTGCATGGAAATACAAAGTAAAAGTAATTTTGGGGATTGGGGGTTGTTGGGAGAAAGCAAGCAAAGACCCCTTCATCCGAAGCACCAGAATATTGACAACAATCAGAAGCCGTGCCGTCTTGGGTGTTTGTTATGCTACATAAAATGTAAACACAAAGCTTCGCCCGCACTTCATCTTCTCCCTTTATCATATTTTAATCATTTCCTCTCAACTAGTTTACCAATTTACATTGCCTCATTCTTCCCTTTTCAATTTCCCAACACATCCTTTGCAAATCTCCATGACTTTTCTGTAAACTATAAAGACTACACATGATAGAACACACATCAAGAATATACACAAGAGCACATCTCCTCAATCCGATCCCTTCATACACTCATTCTAGATGGGGTGAATTCTTTTGTGTGATTGGCTTAATCGGTTGAGCAGGGGCACTTGTATTTATATGCATCTTCCTAAGAGTCTTGCCCATCAAGAAACTCTTAAGAAGTCCTTATTGCATTAGGTTTATAACTTCTAATCCACAATTAAGATAGGAATCCTTCTAGCTCTTATATTAGCCTTAAAACACTAACTTTAATAGAGCTGCAGGTTTAGTTGTATTTGAATTCCTAATTGATATCAAGTCTTAGAATCCTTTGATGATTATAAGACCACACTTTAATGGGTTAGACATCTATACGTCTAACATTCTCCCACTTGGTCTAATGATCATCAAGAACTCAATATCAATTACTGTAAGGCCTATGGAATTCAATTCAACTATAATTCCTAATCAAGTCACTGTCAATCAAAAGAACATGCATGGAACTATCAAGACTTATTGAACATTTCTATATTTCAAGGTCTTTACAATTACACATACAAGCTCTCAAGATCACATGAGACTTCCGTCAAGACTAGAATGCAGAATGATCATGACCAAAATTAATTTGTGTTTACAAAGGTCACTTTCATTCATACGCCCTCCCTTTAGAGATTACCAAGATCTCTCCTTAATGACTCTGGTATGAATTCATGTCTTATGCAGTGACTGTAGCTAGCTATACTGCATGATGACATGTAACTGGATTCATTTGTCAAGAATAATAAATATAAAATTGAAGTCACATAATTTATTAAAAGAATTGAACCAAACAGTAGTAAACAAAATAACTGAACTGTCTCCAAGAAAATAACGAAATTAAGTGGAATAAAACTCAACTCCCACTAATTCTACATATCAAAACTTAACGGCATAACCATAATTGTAACAAGTATGAAACAACCTTATTCAATGAATCAATGAACCACTGGAAAAATTCTTTCTTTTGCCTTCTCCCTTACAAGCATGAACCAAAATCCAAATGCTTATTAGCAATCACAAATTTCAATTGAAAAGGCAAAGGTCATTGATTAACTACTGAAGATTTGAACAAAACTGCATGAAATAATAAGAACATATAACATACGTAAACCAAACTTTGTTCTTATTAGCCTTAAAATCCTTGATGCAAAACTAGATTGTTAAGCGATTAATCAGAATTATCCAAATTACCGAATACATCCTCAAAGAAGATCATTAAACGCTCCCACTCATCAAAACATATATTTTGCATGTTACAAAAATGGATCAATACCATATAAAATGAATGAATACATTATAAAACTTTATCGCAGTCCAATCCTTTAGAGTTTAGAGCTCAAATTTAATTTATTCAATTCTTTCTCAAACAACACTTTACATGTAAGTTGCACGTAGATGAGAAAAACAAAAACTGTAATGGAAGCATTCAACTTTATTCCACTCGTATCTTAAACACTGATATTCAATTTTCTTTAAGCAATACAAGTAGAAAACAATAAGCATGGTAAGAATTTTAGTAGCCAAAACGAAACAGTCAGTCATCCAAACAGTTCCAAGTATGCTTATTAGTACTCAGAAAACTTCAATGTGTCAAAAACCAGAAAAGAATTCCAAGTATGCTCCAAAACCTATATGAGCTTTATCAAAATACAAGATAATAAGGTATTGAGTGTGAAGCCCAAAACTTTACATCACTTCTCCCACTTGGGCAAACACTCACTACTTTGCTACTTCAATATATAGTGCACCAATAACCTTATGATTAGAAAAACTGTGACAAAAAATGTAAAAGAACTTTCAAGGCGTGCTCCTAATGTTCTTCACAGGATAAGCCTAAATGCCCAAAACTGTCAAGAAAATTCCAGCAATGATATGTGATTACTTGAGAATTTGCCATAATTAATTTATAAATCGGATTAGCATTAAATTTAATGCAAACAAACTAGAGTCATTAATCTTCAAACAGAAAAATTAATGAGTCGTTTTATAGCTAATTAAAAAGTCTGAAATTGACCTACAAGGTTACTCAGAAAATCTGTCAGCACATACTTTTCCTGAACACAGATCACTAATAAAATTCTCACAAATAATCTATACATCCAATAATTACGAAACTTTGCAGAATTCACGAAGACACGTATATGCTCAACAGATCAAAAATTCAGTTCATTTGAAGATCTTTAAGTGAGTCATTCAACAATCTTTATTCATAATGCAGAAACTGTCAGGAAAATTCCTGTGCATCTGTTTCAACTTCATAATTCACCAAAAATTCAATTCTCAATATATTTTCATGAATTCAGCGTCTAAAGAAAGCTTAGCAAATGATCCTTATCGCCTAATTTTATCACAAATTAATTCGTACTACAACATTATGTAAATAGACATCATAGCAGCATAGTTCAAAACTGAAAAATTAGTTAACTATAGAATTATGAATGCTATCAATATGCTTCTCAAAATTTAATTATCCTTATGTGCATTCTAAACATCATAAAACAGTAAGTTCCATGTAGGTGCAAACGAAACAATTAAAACCATATCACAAAACCAAAATATATAAAGTGTCACTTTATTAAGTTTGAAAAACACCTTTGAGCAATCCAGAGATTCGTATCTTGAGTATTTTATATATAGCAATGTGCCACTTTGATTCAAAACAAGTAAGTTAGTGATCCTTAATCAAAAGTGAAATTTTATCCATGCATCTCATTCATTAAGAAAAAACAATACAATAGCAGAATATCCTTATTTCTAATGCAAGATCTAAACTTCATATAGCATGACATTTTCCTCATATTAAAACAAAAGTTTATCCAAATAATTCGCCATGCAAAACCCAAGTTTTTCTTTAGGTTATCATTCAAAATTATCCTTTCTTGGGTGAAACGATCATATTTCTTAATATCAAGCATGAATACTATATAACATGACATATAATTAGACGTCGATAAACTGAGAATTGAAAACTATAATGGCAATAAAATAGTGATATTCCTTAAATGCAAGTGATATAACCACAGTTAATACTTGTAAATATATATTCACAAGGCAAGTTTGCCTTTATTCTTGATATCCAATACTGAAGGCATCAAATATAACACCAATCATGCCTCAAAAACACTTGCAGCATTACGTCATACCATTTAAAACAAGCCAACTTTATTTTATTTCATTCTATATGATGAAAACAACCTTACAGATCAATCCAACCTTACGTGAGATTCAATCCAATTAAATATGTATCAATCCTTTTACACGTATGAATCAATCCAGCTGTATGTTATAAAACAGTCACTTGATTGCATATGAAAAATAGCCAAGTATCAAACATGTCCATACATAAACAAACAATATAGCCAAGCAAGAAAATTCCAAAATAGCTCACGTTTCCCTTTATGTGATCAACTAAAATTATATTTCCTTGAGTCATGAAAACAACTTTTATGACTATTTAAGATCACTATTAATAAATTATCACCAGCAACTCATACACGTGAGATTTATCAAAACCGATAAATAGGACACGTATCATGTTACAATCTATATAACAAAACAAAACCGTATATGCGCCTAATAGAGTTAAGGTTCATTGTGACATTCCGAAAAGTTTTTAAAACACAAACATATCTGAATAAGCTGTCCCATAGTGCTTAAATATCTTTACATTATTGATTCACACCTGTGGGTTGAGAATCAAACATGTTTTTAGTGATCACCAAAAGAGTTGATATATGAATTTCTTTCATAGGTTAAGCTCTCACATCTGTGGATAGAGAGAAATTCCTATTAATTCACATATGTTGTCTTTTGCATCACTCCACCATGAATATACATGGATAAACTGTCCCCAGGAAGCTTTACTTAAACATTATTAACTTACACCTGTGGGTCATAAGTTAAACATGTTCCAAAACACTAGACGAATATTAGGTCTGAATAAACTTCTTGTACAGGAAAATTTCTCATCTGTGGATCAAGAAATTTCCTGTTAGTTTACACAAACCCTTTCTCTATGTTGTTCCATCACATCTGTCATCAATTTGTATTCTTCTCATCTATGGATGAAAATAGCACAAAAGGCTACTAGATGTGATGCAATTATTGATCAATCTTTAGATTAGAAACTGAATCTGCAATAGTTAAGCTGCTGTGGCTCGCTTAACTAATGCAATATTCGAGATCTCCAGTCTTTGATCAATAGCCTTTCAAGCATGAATGATAAAGACTTTATATCGAAAACATGCTTAACAGAATGCGTTAGTGAAACAAAAGATTAGAAAACCATACATGCTTAAGTAGCTTTCAGTTTTAGGTTTTAGCTTTCTGGTTTGATATACTTTATAACCTTTTTGCATATGTACACTTGTTATGCTTATGTATAAAAACCTAAAACTCAGCTTAATTAATCATGGAATTAAATAATTGATCAAAGAATCGCTAAAAAATATTTCTCCAAACAAGTCACGGCAAAACAGTTCATGACAGATGCAATTATTTAATCCACACAAAAACATGCTTGGGTCAATTTAACATCAATGACTGAAGCTGAAACTTAAAAAAAAAAAAAACCCCCAATTTTATCTTAAATGTATATACTGGTGCATATATTCTTTTGCCGCAATGAAAATACTTATCCAACTTACGAAAATTAAGCATGCTTGCGGAGATATCAAAAATTGAAGCCATATTTATCATGCCGCAAAATTTTGAGATTGAAACTAGAAACCATATGAATATCATGCAAATATTCCACAAAACCAGATACTTGAAAATGTATTTAATTTGTGTTCAAGGAGGTATAAAAAGGGGAAACAATTTATACAAAGGCAAACAATATAGGTGTCACGACATGAGTTCATGTTAGAGGTCCTTTATAAAACTAGTTGCCAATTCTTTTAGGATTAAAACTAATTCGTGACCAATGGATGCAATTTGCATAAGTAAAAACATGAAATTAATGTTATAGCCGCAAACTTAAAGCAATCAATTCATATTCAATAAAATATCATACCCCATGGAAGCTTGATCAAGATGCAGCATAAAAAGGAGGAAAACACAGCAGCCCAAAGTCGTACAGTGTACACGGTCAGCAGCAGCAAAAAGGTGGGCGATTTCATTTGGTTCTAAAACATGTAGCCTAGGCTCTGATACCACATGTAAACTATAAAGACTACACATGATAGAACACACATCAAGAATATACACAAGAGCACATCTCCTCAATCCGATCCCTTCATACACTCATTCTAGATGGGGTGAATTCTTTTGTGTGATTGGCTTAATCGGTTTAGCAGGGGCACTTGTATTTATATGCATCTTCCTAAGAGTCTTGCCCATCAAGAAACTCTTAAGAAGTCCTTATTGCATTAGGTTTATAACTTCTAATCCACAATTAAGATAGGAATCCTTCTAGCTCTTATATTAGCCTTAAAACACTAACTTTAATAGAGCTGCAGGTTTAGTTGTATTTGAATTCCTAATTGATATCAAGTCTTAGAATCCTTTGATGATTATAAGACCACACTTTAATGGGTTAGACATCTATACGTCTAACATTTTCATCCCACCTCTTCTAACTAGAGTTTTCATGGGTACATGGCCTTGCATCAATAAGGCCCTCCTCATATCTTTAGGGGTCTTTTTTTTTATTTTACCTTAATGAACGACATCTATCGTTTGTGAGATTTGAACTCGCGACTTGGAGAAACTAAACCAACATGTTGAGAAAATGAATGAACTGATCTAATTAATGGGTACCAAAGGAAAGTCCAATCTGACGGTTAGGATTTGCATACAATTTGATGGTGTGCTAGTTTAGTTTGGGTCACATACATGCATAGACAGAAAACTTGTTGTGCAAGCCTATGACATGGAAAGGAGTGGAGAATTACCATATTCTAGTGACTGGCAGCACCAAGAATTCAACTGCTCAGCACTCGAGAACGTTTTTGAAGCCTTAAAATTTGGACATTGAGAGGGTCACTCGTGTGCATTTGACTTTGACTAGAAAAAAAAAAATTAAGCTGCACGAATGTGTGTGTTACACAATGTCTTGATTAAAATTTTAAAAACCACCTCTTTTAATTCAATCATTCTTCTATTTGATTCCACTGGTTTGCCAATTCTAGAAGCCTTGTGTGTATAGTTGTATACTATACTCTATTTTAATTTTCTTTGAATATTGAGACAACTTCCGAGCATTTTATGGCAATTGGGCAGGCAAAAAAGCATTATGTTATAAAGCACATGTCTATGCTTTGAGAAAAATCGACTGCCATTGCTTTCTCAAAGTTTCACTTTCAGTAAATCTTAGGCTGAGAGAATCTTATGAGCTCTGCCAATGGAAGCTGCAAGGCCATTAAAAGGTAGTTCTGTTTCATCAAGTCCTTTCTCTTCACCAAACGTTGGAGCCTTGCTCAAGATTAAGATTTTGTCATGGTAAGTAAGATTGTTGGTTCATGGCTCTGTCATTTCATTTACATTTGTTAGCAACTTGCAGCATTGACTTTAAGCTCTTTTGTTTGAGTTTCTGAGGTTTGAATCTTTGTCTCAGGACCCAAGAGACCGGTTTGCCTGTTTCCGTTAGCGTTCGAGTTCGTGGGAAGATCTTCGACCTCCACAAGGTCAGAGATTGAATCGTACAACCCTTTTTTTTTTTCTTTCAAGAAAGTAACTGTCCAATGTTGGCCTAATGTTTACACTTACTGATTTTTTTTCTTCTTTAGTTTCCACTATTTTCAAAGAGTGGGTATTTCAAGAAAAGATTGAACGAATCAACTGAGCTTGAGCTGCCACCAGACTTCCCTGGAGGGCCAGAGACATTTGAGATGATTGCATTGTTCATCTATGGCTCCTCCACATTGATTGATCCATTCAACGTTGTAGCCCTGAGATGTGCAGCAGAGTTTCTTGAGATGACAGAAGATTACTGCTCTGGCAACCTCTGTGAGCGCTTTGATCTCTACTTAAACCAGGTGGTCATGCAGAGTTGGGATGACACTCTAATAGTACTCCAAAAGTGCCAAACTTTGCTTCCATGGTCTGAAGATTTGCTCATCGTCAGCCGCTGCATCGAGTGCCTTGCCTTCATGGCTTGCATGGAGATCCTTGATCCAGAGAGAAGACGTGACACCCCAGTGCTCACATTGGAGGCATTGAGCACCCGAAATTGGAGCTGTGAGATAGGGAGGGAGATTATGAGTCAGGACCTTTGGATCAAGGATCTGATTGCTCTACCATTTGGATTCTTTAAAAGGATTATAGGGTCCTTAAGAAGACAAGGTATGAAAGAAAAATATTTAAGCCCCATCATTGTTTTCTATGCTAACAAATGGGTGCTTTCAAAGAAGACCCTCCAGTTTTGGGAGAACTCTGGTCAGAAAACAGGGGATGATCACAAAGTTTCAGTCATCCTACAAGGTGTTCTTGATTTGCTGCCCATGGGGGAGAAGGCTAGTCGATCAATTCCAGTCGGGTTTTACTTTGCAATCCTTTCTAGATCCCTTGAATTAGGTTTGAGAATCGACAGCAGGGCAAAGTTGCAAGAGCAGATTGTATTTCTGTTGCACCTTGCCCAACTAGAAGACTTTCTCTTTCCAAAAAGTGGAACTGAGTCAATTTCTTCTAGCATGGAGCTGGCTACAATGGAGAGCATAATTTCAACATATGTTTCATCTAACATGGAGTCAGACCATAGTCTTTCAGCAGGCCATTCAATCATTGTTGCAGAATTGTGGGATGCATATCTTTCCTACATAGCTCCTGATCCAAATATGGAGCCTAAAAGATTCATGGAACTCATCGAAAGAGTGCCGATATCCTACAGACACAGTCATGACAAACTCTACAGAGCAATGAAGACCTTCCTACAGGTAAGTACTTTATGATCAACTCTACACACTGCCAAAAATGTGATTCTATAGCATCCACTTAATTACTAGTAGAATTTAAAATTTAAAACAAAAATAAAGATATGTTAATATGTAATAAAAAGACATTTTCAACTCAAACAATCTAACATGAATTAAAACCCAAACAAATTGGTCAACAGAGATGTCAGTTCTCGTACGTTATCTTATGTTCTTCAGGCAAACCCAAATATATCCCAAGAAGAGAAGTGGGCAGTCTGCAAGTACCTCAACTGCCAGAAACTATCACAAGAGGCATGCATTGAGGCTGTTCAAAATGAATTGATGCCACTACGTCTAATAGTCCAGGCACTTTTTGTCCAGCAAATCAGCACTCACCAAGCTTTCAAAGAATGCTCAGATTCATTCAGATATGTACACTGTGGAGAGTTTTCTGGGAGCCTCTCAAGCTCCAGATGCCCAAACTCCAAAAGCCAGAATCTAGGAGATAGTCCATACGTAGATGGAGCAGAGCAAGGCAGCAGACCCTTGAGCTTCTTGCTACAAAAGGATAATGTAAATCAGAGACCTGAGTTATCAAGGAAGGAATATGACTCAACAAGCTTCAGAATTCAGAACCTTGAACAAGAGCTCATGTCCTTGAAGCGAAGCCTTCAATGGCAGAGCATTTCAAAGAAAAAAGAGGCGATTTCATCCACAGCACATAGCATGAAATCGTATGGTAAGGAAAGTAGATCAATGAGCAAAAAGAGTAACCCTCCAGGACAAGTGACAAGTTGCATTGGTTCTGTGACTCTCGCCTCACAAAGAAAATGTGCCAGTCGATTATTGAAGGTCTTCCGCCGGATTTCCTTGTTTGGAAGTAGAAAACCAAAGAGAAAGCCAGGTGGCCCCAGCCCATGGCCCAAGCCAATGCAGCAGAACACTCATCAGCAAAAGCTGTATGAAAATCAGAACCAGTAATGATTATATAAAAGGCGAGAATAATTGCTCATTGTGAAATTTTCCTGGAAAAAAGTGGCTTGCTCATTCACATACAACCAGGGCATCAATATATGAATAGTTTAATGCTTTTGTGCATTCTTGCAGCCATGAGCACATAAAATTACATTTGATATATTCAACAAGTAGCAAATGAAAAATTCAAGGAGGCTAACAAATTGATCCCACAAGAAAGAGAAATTGGAATTTGTAAGAAATAATCTTGTTAAAATTTTGATTGTTAAGTACACCAACAGAAGCAGTTTTGTAAAGCGAACTTCAGGCTATTAACATAATGAAAAGAGATGCAACAAAGTACACTCCAAGTTAGGTCCAAATAGCCCATGTTTAGATTACAAAAGCAGGCAATAAGCTAAATCATTGCCTGATTACAATACATAGCAAACCCAAAGACATAATAGGCTGTGAAAGATATACTATTGTTACTAAACAACTGCAGCTACTTCAGGAAAGGTGTCACTCTTAAATTCATGAGACTCCACAACAGTTCTTGCAGCTTTCATGAGAACTTGTCCATTGACGTAGTGTTGGCGACAGACAGGCATGTAGACATCAGCCCCGGCAATCAGTTCAGTTTGTGTCTCTTCTGTCTTCCTCAGGGTAAAGAAAGCTCGTTTGCCACACAGTTCACATCGAGCCGTCAACTTGGTCACAGTATCAGCCAGAGGTATTATTTCAAGCACAGAGCCAAAGCTCCTCCTGCAAATAATAATGATACATTTATCAATGAGAGAGCAACAAAAACCAACTACAGCAGCTTATAACACAAGCATAACTGCTGGGAAAGAAGAACCCTTAAAAAATTACAAAGTTTATTTGAAAGGCACCTCAAGTAATCACCATCCAGGCCTGCAACAATAATAGTTTTTCCATCATGATCAGCAGCCATGCAGCAGAAATCATATAGATCCTCAAAAAACTGAGCCTCATCAATACCGATGACATCAAGCTGCCAACATATCCCAACAAGGAGAAGGGAATTAGAATACATCATATGTATCAAATCACAGACGCTAACCATTACCTTAGGTCATTGGCCTATGCTAACCGTCACAACAAATTCCAACTCTTTCATTTCAGTAACTCATTCTGTGTAATTAAATAATTCCTTTAATTTAAGTCAACCCACTTCTCATAATTTGCCATATCTTAAAGAGCAACCATCAAAACCCAGATAGGTTTAGCAAATCACAGCGTGTTTTACAGATCATCAAATTGTACATAACTAACACAACTGTACCTCCTCATACAGATCATCAAATTGTTTTAGCATATCACAACATATTTTACAGAAGTCAAGGTCAAAATCAAATAGATGAACATCACTCAGTCATATATAATTAGAAATCTTTTTTTAAAATGTTTGATAAAAAACCAGCAAAGGTTATACATTTCCCAGTTCCAAAATTACCTTCTCATAAGCCTCTCCTCCAAAATTTTGCCTAAAGGACGACAGATCGGGCAGCGCCCAGCACGGAAACTTTGCCCCATCATGCGTCACAACCGAATCGATAGCATATCTCGTATCCTTACTGGATTTTATCATTGCCACATTTCTACACATAATATACAAACAACAAAATATTAATTTCTCATCTTTATCAAAATTAAATGAAAATTCAGTATCACCTGCCCTGGACCAAAGCTTAAATCTTTATTCAATATCCCCATAAATTCACCTTCGATTAGACATAAAAATTCGAAATTTACCTGCCGTTGTTGCCCTCGGACTTGATCCGACGAAGGAGGGCGGTGGTTTTGCCGGCAAACATGGGGCCCATGATAACATGTACCTCCCCGGAGGTGCGGCTGGAAGGGACAGAGGCAGCAGAATCGCTGGTCAAGGGAATTGAGGGCTTGAAAGAAGCCATGGATTTAGGGTTACAGAAAGAGAAGGGATTTAAAATTTTGGGAGGGAAGAAGAGAGGTGGGAAGGAAAGTGCTCTCATGATCAGAATAAATAGGGAGAGGAGAGAAAGATGGAGAGACATGGAGCGTTTTGAGTTTGAAAGATTTGGAGGGAAATCACAAACTTTTGGTTTTGGAGGTAAACTTTGATTTAGTGGGAGAAAAAAAATTAAATTTGTGATTTTTCAGACCAAGGAAAATGAGAAATTATGATTATTGACCCCAAAAGATTACAAAAATGGGCCGAAATCAAATTATTGATTACTTGATCTGAGGCAGAAATTTAAATAACCAAAATTATTTGCATTGTAGTGTAGTGTTCGACACGCTTGGTACCAGAAGAAAAAAAATATTGTGTTTAACACGCTTCTTAAATTTTAAAATTTCTATTTTACCCATTCACCTATTTCAAATTAAATTTGAATTAAAAATTCCCTCTCATTCCTCTCGTGTCGTTTTCCTGTAAAAAACCCATCTCTCTCTGTTCGTTTCCATGCTTGTTCTCAAGATATCAACCATTGTTATTCTCTCTCTTCGTCTCCTTGTGCTTTTTGGTATTGTTGGAAATCAACTCTCCCTTATGTCATGATTCAATCTCCACATTTGAATTATCATTTAAGTGTGAATATTGATATTTCACAAATTTTTACGCAACGTAATGAAATACAAATTTTCACAAAACAACAATAATGAAATATAAACTTTAACAAAACAACATTTTACTAACTTTGCTTTTCATAATTTTGCAAGACAACATATGCTTTATCAATGATTCGTTACAGCACCACAAATTAATACAAGCAAATTACACCACCACCCTTATTGTAATAAAACAGAACGCACCAGATCCCATACAAGAATTCTAAACAACAACAGCAGCAGCTGCAAGATAAACATGGATTTAAAATAAGTACCTAGTTTCTGTGTCCTCTCCTCCCCCGTGTCCCTCTTGGCTGCCTCTTCCTGCTAAATTTCTCTACAAACCATTCATGATTCTTGCTTGTCCAAAAGTTCCCAGCAACCACTCCAACTATTAGACCACTAACAACTCCTGGCAGAACCACATACCAATCTAGTGCAATTTGAAACCCGGAATCTTCATCTTCTTCAAAGACTGATGGCAGTGGCGATATTGAGCTATCACATTTCTTTGACAAAGGCTTTCCACACAGACCTGAGTTTCCTTGGTATGAATCTTCTAGGAATGTACCAAATTGTTGGCCAAGTGGTATAGGACCCCAAAGATGGTTATCAGATACATTGAAATATGCAAGGAAAGTGAGTTGTGCCAAATTACTGGGGATCCTTCCTGAGAGCTGGTTTCGGGAGAGATCCAACGATTCAAGAGCCGTCAAGTTCCATAAAGATGATGGGATGAGACCAGTGAGAGCGTTGTTGGAAAGGTTAAGGAAAAGAAGGCCTCTTAGATTCCCAATGACACCTGCTGGAATCTCTCCTTCAAATCTATTACTTGAGAAATCTATAAATCTAAGAAGATAAGGTGTCTCTATAAATTTCAACTCAACACCTTTTGCAAAAGTCGTGATTGAGTATGGATAAGCAAAGGTAGACGAGTTGTCTGATGTCGAAGTGACTCGAAAATAAGTTTGATGGGTCTTGTCAACAAATTTCATGGAATTCCAGTTCTCTAAGTAGTTAGAGGGCAACACACCTGAAAAACCATTGTCGGATAAATCAATGATGCACAACTTTGGGAAGTCATGGTTAGTTGCATACTTCCCAATCATGCCATGAAAACCATTAGAACTCAAACTGAGTAATTGTAGTACTGGAAGTGCCCCTAACCAAGATGGGAAGATGTCACGCATATGATTGTTTCTAAGGTTAAGAAACTCTAATTGAGTGCAATTGGCCATTGATCTTGGTACTTTTCCCTGTAACTGATTGTAACTCAAATCAACCATTTTCAAACTATTTTCGACTGGACATATTTGAGGAATACTGCCATGAAATGAATTGTTCATCAGCATCAATATTTCAAGAGCACTGGAGTTCCCCAAACATTGTGGAAGCATGCCACTCAGGCTGTTGTTGGACAAATCAAGAATGTGCAAATGATTCAAGTTGCAGAACGAGGGCGAAATTTCTCCACTGTAATTATTGTTTCCGACCATATAGTTTCTGATTGATTGTGGTGGAATTGGCAGTGATCCTTGTAACATATTGGTCCGGAGATCTAAAGAATATAGATTCTGCCATGGAAGATTGATTGGATTTTGGTCAAATCCTGTTAAGAAGTTGGAAGAGAGGTCGAGAGTCAACAAAGTTTCTCTAGTTGCATTCCACACCCATTTTGGTATTCGCCCTTGAATGTTGTTGTCGCTAAGTTGTAAGTAGCGCAATTCGGATTGATATTTTAAAAATTCTGGAAACTCTGTTAAGTTGCATGACGTCAAATCTAGAACTTGAAGCTGTGGAATAGTAGCACTCAAATTGGTTATGATCTGCAGAGATAACTTGTTGTATGATAAGTAAAGGTTCTTTAACTTTTGGGGCTGGGAAAACTGATCAAACTCAACTTGTCCACTCAAGCTATTATTGGAAAGGTCAAGAAATTCAAGATTTTTGAGCTGGAAGAGTGACCTAGGAATTGCTCCTTGCAAAGTGTTAGCCGAGAGGTATAGAGTAGTTAACTGGGTCAAATTCATAAGCCAAGATGGGATTTGACCAGTTATTTCGTTATCACCCAATTCTAGAAATGAAAGTTGCGTGAGGTTAGCCACAAAACTTGGGAATTTTCCCCTGAATTTGGTAGACGCAAGGGACAAACTGTAGAGGTTGGTTAAACTCGCTATCCAAGACAAGGAATATTCAGAAACTAATTGGCCTGTGGAATTATTATTTGGAACGTCATAAAATCCACTCATGTCAAGGTAGTTAAGCTGGGTAAGGTTTCCGAGTGAAGATGGAATAAGGGGGTAAAAATGACAATTGGAGATGTCCAACAAATTTAAGGAATGAAGGTTTCCGATAGAAGCAGGCAGCATGCCAGAGAAATTTGTGGACGCAACAATCAATTTCTTCAAGAGATTATTGCTCCCGTTAAAGTTAGGGAAATAACCGGTAAGGTTTGAGTTATATCCAACATCAAGAACCTCTAAGTTTGGTAGGTGGAAAATGCCAATTGGGAATTCCCCATTCAAATCATTGAAAGACATATCAAGGGTAGACAGCTTCGATAACTTTGAAATTTCTAATGGAATTTGGCCAGAGAATAAGGAATTTGAAAGGTTGAGATATGTTAGACTCGAAAGATCATGACCAAATCTTGATGGTATTTGAGAGAAATTGAAGTGATTATCTGAGAGGTCAAGCCTCTGCAAGTGAACAAGGCGGAAGAGAGTGTTGCTGGAATTGATAGAACCGTAGAGACAGCTGCTACGGAGATCAAGGCCGACAACATGGCCAAAGTCTTCATCACACTCAACACCATCCCATGAACAACAATTACTCCGATTCCCATCTCCTTCTCGGGTCCAAAATGAAACCTTCGGATAAGCAAGAGGATCTGCAGAAGCAGACTTGTTAATTGCAAAGCTTTCCTTGAACTGCAGCAAGGCTGAGCACTCATCAACCTGGCCAAGTGCCTGAGTGTGCACAAATAAAAAACAGTGAGTAGCAATGAGTGACAGAAAAATAAAACAACGTAGAGAAATGAACTTCGACCGCCACGATTCCATTCCCATTGCAATTTTGTTTTGTAATTATGTATGCTTAATTATGGCTCTCACACAATTAAGGGTGAAGAAATTATAAACTCCTTTTATAGACGCACAACTCATGAAAAACGTAGTTGTAACTAGAGAAAGTATAAAAAAGTGAAAAAAAATAAAGAATCGAAAAGAAAGGTAAGGGAATCAAAGAGAAGAAGCCAAGAAGGTGAAGAGAAGTTTATCGTCTTCAAAGTCTTCCAAAGCTAACCATTCAAAGTCTTTAAAGTCTTAAAGCTGGCTCTAACTTGTACCAGAAAAGTATGTCTTACTAATTTCTTTGGCGCTTTCAACAACTAAATCAACTAGCCGTCCACATCCACAAGTAACTAAAACTTTTATGCCAAATCCTATCTACACAAAAGATGTCAAATTTAGTTCCGTTTAAAACTGATAATCAGAGCAGAACAATTACAGAGCAGAATGACGAATGCAAGCTTATTACTGAGAAAGTCCTTGGCTAGCCTCTGTTTGATACCAAGTAAATAAAGTATTAAAACACTCACAATCCCTTTAATTTAGTTACGAATCAAATCCCAGGCCTAAAAGTACAAAACAAGAGAATTGTGTTGAGTGGTGATAAATAGAGCAATTAACACATAATAAATAAATCTAAAGTCGCCAAAGGAGAAGAAGGAAGCATAGAAGGTGGACAACTACCCGTGACACCTGGTAGGGAAGTTTCTCTCCTAAAAGGCGAGGGAGATTGTGGACAAAGACACTTCTAGAATTGAAAAAGGAGCCGTCTTTGCTTACTTGGTTACAACTTTACAAAGAATGCGTTGACATTGACTTGATGTAAGTATGCTGATGAACACATAAACTATCACATTTATTATCCCTAAATATATTTGTTAGTAATTATTTTTCTTACAATTTTAGTTAATTAGGTGTGTTTTCACTTATTTACTTGCTTACTATTTTCTACACCACTTTTTGGTTTGTAATATTGCACTTTGATGTTTGCAAAGTGTGGGGAGCCAGCCATGCATTGCAAAGTGGTACGAACAGTGGGATTGGCAGCAAGTTGATAAATAAGTGCAGCATTTACTAGTAGATATTGAAAACAAAAGTTGGAGATAAGAAATAGAGAAAAGATTATAATGGCTTGAGGAAGAAAAAGCTAGACAATTGGTTGTTGGGTGTGGCCACAGATGTATTGTTTACAATTCAGTGGAACTTTAATAAAAGAATGAAGAGTAAAGAAGGAATGGATGCAGCAGCCAGTAAAGAAGAGAATGCAGCCAGCACGTGAAGAAACCAAAGGAAGTCAGCCACCAAAGGAAAGATAGCTCCAGTAAGATAAAGCAAAAGCAAAGATTTATCAAATGCAAAAGTGGTTATGCATTAATATAAATAAAACAAAAGGCATGAAGGATGCTACGCAGCCAGCACCAGATAGACAATGAAAGTGGAGCGTCAATTGAAAAATTAAAGAAGAGGAAGGCTACAGCAGTGGAATGATGGGATAATAGTTTAATCAAGCATGTTGCAATCGGATTACAACAAGAGCAGCCCCCATTCCTATAAATAGATCATTTATGCAGTTTCAAAAGGGACGAAGCTCCTCAAACTCTATGAGCTCTCTCCTTCCTCCACTTCTTTTATAGTCTTAACTAGCTAAGGTGCCCGCGCGATGCTGCGGGTTTTAAAACTGTGTGAAATGTGTACAAAGTCGTTAAAATATGTAGGAAAGATGGTACTATTTATATAGACATGGAGATCTAAACAATGGTATCATGCTTTGTTTAGCAAGTTACAAAAATATACTAATAACATGTTTTATATGCAGCTTGTCATATTAAAATATTGACCATATTTTAATAAACCAAGCAGCAATTAATTTTAAAATATGATAGTTCATTTTAAACCAAATCAAAATGGGGCAAGCAATGCCACCCAAAACCAACCTCAATTAATTCACAAACCCAGAAACCAACCCAACCCAAATTACATAGGCAGATGGATAAAGAAGCAGGATGAAGCAAACTGATAATAATTGGTCAAATAGAACCTAACATGCACAAAAGCTTCATCACTCTCTTCATAAGGCCAAACCTTCAAAGGAGGAAACGTTTAAGTGCATTGCATTATTAAACTCAAGCCAACTAAGCCTTTACTAACCAAACGGAATGAAAAAAGTAGACAGGAAACTCTTGCAGAAAAATAAACAGCATGGCAGCTTATAGAGCAATACATGAGGAAACTGGGAAAATGGATTTTAGGGATCCAGTTAAATGCCCCAAAAAACGCATATGATCATATCCTATGCAACCATGTGACAGGCCTAAACTGTTCAAAAACCATTTTTGGAGGCACATTAACGAAGCTAGCTTTAAGCAGGAGAAGTTGATCACAGCTTCTTTAACACAATTCATGCAATCCAAAATAGATTATAAAGAACAGTTACCTTGCTAAGTATACCAACAACCAGATTTATCTGCTCCATCACCAATTCATCAGCTTCATAAATGTCTTCCCGAAGAAGATGATCAAAAGTGATCTAAGCCCTTTGACAAAATCTATGACTTCTCGAACAATTTTATTCTTCACCTATTATATGAATCCAAATTATAACGGAAATGACATTTGCTGAAATACATTAGAAAAGGACATTGAATATAGAAAACCAGGACTGAGAGACCTTAGGGGAATTGACCATATTTTAATAAACCAAGCAGCAATTAATTTTAAAATCTGATAGTTCATTTTAAACCCAATCAAAATGGGGCAAGCAATGCCACCCAAACCCAACCTCAATTAATTCACAAACCCAGAAACCAACCCAACCCAAATTACATAGGCAGATAGATAAAGAAGCAGGATGAAGCAAAATGATAATAATTGGTCAAACAGAACCCAACATGCACAAAAGCTTCAAATGTCCAAAGCTCCAAAAACAAAACCAAAACAAAACATAATAATAATAACCCAAATTGGGCAAACCAAGTTCTACTCAGTAGTGGGTGGCTCTTGTGGGGAAGAAGATGAAGCTTCATCTGCAGAAGAGACCAATGTCCAGTCGGCAGGGAGAGGAGGCAGAGAAGTGTACATAGTGGGCTTGCGTTTCACGTCCCATGGCTGCGTTTTGCGAGGCCGAGTCTTCCTGTGATGCGCAGTGGCCTTCTTCTGTGGCCTCTACGAACACTCAATCATCAACCCAATACCTCCACCAACTGAGCCGCGCCAAGGGGATGTCTTTGGGACCCCAAACAACGCCGTCGCAGATGGGTTCTTCACGGCCACACCCATAGCCACCAATTGAGGCCCCAACACAGCTGAAACTGACATCTTCGGTTCTCACAGTGAAAAAAAGACGATGGAATTGGGTTTTCTAGTTTCTCTACCTCTTTTGGGGATAATGTTTTGCACACATTATCTTTTAGTTTTGATAGGGGCACAAACCGCAAGAAAGGATGAGATCAAGGATGAGATGAGAACGCAGGAAAAGATGAGAACGATGCAGACGAAAAGAGAGTCGAAGGGAAAGGGGCAAAAAGGGAGGGTTTAGTGGAGGGCAAAACCGCCACTTCACTATTCCTAAGGAACAGTCTAGGAACAGTGACTTCGGATCAGTTTTAGTATATATCTTAATTTATGTTTTAGTTTTTATGGGAAACTAACTCCCTAGCACTAAGGCTAGGGAGAAAGCTTTTAATATAAGTGTGTAATTTTTATTAGTTTGATCCAAATTTAAGCTTTAATGTGAATTTGTAGTTTTTGTTCAAATGGAATTTGTAGTTTTCTTTTTAATTAATTGATGAATGTTTGATAATCTATTTCATGGGTTCAATCATGTTTTTCCCATTGTGTAGTAAAAACTTTCATGCTTTTAAAAGAGAAGAGAATTACTAAAGATTAATAGAATTTTGATGAAGATTATTTTTTGATAGTTTGTTGCCAATGGTACAAGTTATGCTTAGAATACTTCTAAATGAAATTAAAAAGAGCTTTAATTATTTTGAACAACTACAATGGAAAATATTTTGTGGATCAAATTAATAAGAGTTGCATGTTTATGTTAAAAGTGGAACCCCAATGCCTTAGTGTTTTAATCAATTAAATTTTCTCTAAATCAAATCTTGCATAAATCTACCTCTAAATCACACTTGTTCTTTTTCATCTCTGTTATTTTCTTTACACTGCTCTCTCTGTGAATACGACACTCTGAACTTCCAAGCTACACTACTATACGATACCTTCCCTTGGATTTTGCAAAAGTAGTGCGAATATATGCCAACACTTAAAACAGCAGCGGAGTTAGAAAATTTTCACAAAAGGGCACCTTAGATATTAATTGAAATATATTTTTCGTTAGGATCACAATCAAACTAATTTTTTACTTGATACAAAATTCCTAAACTCCATTATTTTATATGTTTCATTAACTATCTACTCATTATCGATCTTAGCAAGCAATCAAATGAAATATACTCACTAAGAAAATTTGAACGATAAGTTACCACTACAAAATGTAGAGTCAAGGTGTGACAATAAAGAGATTATTTGAAAGAGTAGCAATGATAGTGGAGAAAAGAAAAGAAGAAAAAGGGGGGCTTTAAAATTTGGTTAAGAAAAGTAATCATTGTATTAAAGAAAATTTGAGAGGAAGTCAAATTATTAAGGCCAATCTACCATTAATTAATTTAGTGACTTGGTCAAGGCTATCGTCTTCATATCTATTTCTAAGCTGAAGCCATTGAGGTTGAAAACTTTTGAACCAGAGTTTATAAGCTAACCTTTATTTATTTATGGTGTTAACAGGTCCTTTTACACAAGGAGGCATGCGTATGACGGTATGGTAATGTGAGATATTTGTAAGGCTTAATTATGATATATGTTTGTGATTATGCTTGTGAACTTTTCATAATGTCAATTTCTTGAGCAGCAAAGTTGAAACCTATGCATACACCTTTATTCTTCTATGCATCACATACCATATGTCTTATTTTGCACTCACTTTGTGAATGCTTAGTTTTAAAAGAAAAAAGAATTGGAGAGATCAAATCAAATGTATCAACTATCACCTAAATATCACAATCAATAACATCTTTTTCCACTATAACATCAAGGGCCTAGATGGCAGTAAAACGCCTCAATAATATCTCATCTAAGATGTCACGCCCCGGACCCGGGGTAGGTGGAAATCCCGCGCCCGGTGCGTGAGTAAAATAAAATAAAATAAAAAGAAAGCCGAAACATAAAATAAACTTTTCTTAAAAATATATCCCAAAATCTTACAACTTTACAATAAATAAATAAAGCTCTATCATTCTCATCTAATTCAGCCTCAACTGGTTTAGTCATTATCTTGCCCACTAATTCATCTGAAAAATTAAATAAGGTGAGGGATGAGCAACTACCGCTCAGTAAGTAGATTATGTAATATGCCAGTCAAGCAATGCCGTTTTACACACTCTAGAAAATATCATGAAAAAATACACCAATCCAGATCATATCACATCATCCCTTCATATCTCGGTTATCCTTCATAGCATGTAACCAACCACGTGATCCCTATATTGGCTTCACTGCTCTATGTCCCCGTGTGGTATATCTATCCCTCGGATATTCCAACATTGAAGTTCTCATGTTCCATGAATAACACATACTTCATATTCCAATCAATATATATATATATAGTGTGAAAGATTGCATCAAATTAGACATGCTTGACTTGAAATAGAGAGATATTTGTAAATAGAATAAATCCACGATAATTCATGGTTTTCATCTTTTATCACAAAATAAGAACTTTTAGAACACATTACATAAACCACTCACCTTGCTAATGAGAACCCTTTAAATAAATTGGCAAGACAACCCATTTACCTATCTCCTCCAATAATCACCTCTCTCTTGTTATAAATGTGCCCTAAGAGCCAATACATTTGATGTAATCTCCTTAGAATACATTTCGTATATGATATATAAAGGGCAAACTTATTTTGTTATCTTTTACATCGTCTAAAGAAACAAATGTCCAGGGTATGCTAAATAAGAGATAAAGTAATCTAAAGAAGATTAGATTCATGAGACCTTTAATCTCTAACTGTAGTATCCCAAAATGTTCCTAATCATAGGTTATCAAATGGACATTGATAAACCGTCAATATTAGCACATATTATGTATGCTCAATTGGGAGGATGGTTAGTCTCAAACCATTTGTGTAGTTAACAATAATACAAGTATGTGGGTGCTCATTAGTGAATGAGTACACTGAACGCGATCAACCGTAGTTCTCGTATGGAGTATTTATCTATACGTCAAACGAGAACTCATAGTTGCAATAATGCAAATTAGTCCTTAGACCTGAGGCATCATGGTTGTCCTGTGATGCGTTATTGATCTTTGATAGCTCTTAAAGGCAAGCCGTAAAAGATTTGTCTTAAGTGTTGTTGGGATCTCTTAATTCATCATAGGGGCATGTAAATGTACAATAAGGAATCTGTACTTTCGATAAAGAAGGAGAATGTTTCAAGATGTGATTCAGGAAATCTTTGGCCAAAGTATTTTGAGCTTGATTGAGAAAGTTGTTCTTAATCATGTTCTTTGAATCACATGAGGTTGTAAATCATATTAGGGGTTTAACATAATCAATCCGTACCCTAATAATATGATTTGAAACATTGTATAAGAGAAGGACCGTATTGCATTGCAATTCCAACTGAATAGGTTTTTTTTATCTATTCTGGTTAGCTTGGGTAGCCTTGATATATTGCTAGATGTCACTCTTGGCTTGTGGAAGTCCTAGGATTGATTGTGATCGATCCAAATAGAGGAAGAATTAAAAAGGGGTTTTAATTCCAGTTGGTTAGAAAGAGTTCTAATATTTTCCCATTGCCTTGCTAATTAGAACCTAATGGATCGCACATCTTAAATGGTTAACTTTGAGTAATACAAATGAGAATGAGTAAATCAATTTGATTGATTTGATGTGGATGATTAACTACGTGTAAAAACGTATTTGGGCCTAAGTAATAGTTAACGGAAAGCCCAAATGGTTGGGTATCAAGCCCAAGGGCTTAAGACACCTAAATATTATGGTTTAAGTGTCATAAGGCCCAAAATGGTTAAGTGAATGTGTATGGGAATTGTTTCCATAAGCTTATTAACACACAAACACAATCCAACATCAACCAAATGGGTTTGGGAGATCAAAGAGAGAAGAATGAGAGTTTTCAAGAGTGAAACACTTTTCATCTTTCAAAGTGGTTTAGATTGAAACCAATAATCTTGAGAATCTTGCACTAGCATCCAAGTATTCTCAAGATACTTCTTCTCATCTCAAGGTTCCATTGGTGTGGAGACTTAGAGGCCATATACTTTTGTGGCTCACATGGAGGAGAAAGATCAAGGAGCAAAGATCAAAGATCAAAGAGGAGATCAACAAAGAGGAAATCATCAAGAGAAGACCAAACACAAATTGGTTCATATAATTGCTTCAAGGGTAATTAAATCTTATCATTTCTCTTGAATTTTCATTTATGAAAAACATATCAATGTTCATGGCTTAAGATACTTGGAAGAAGTTTTGTTTTTGAATTTAAACAACCATCATAGACTTCCGCTGCGATTAATTTGATTAAATGCATGTTTAATATTCAAATGAACTTTGGAAAAATGTTTTGAAATTCCTACATCTCTCTCTCTCTCTCTCTCTCTCTCTCTCTCTCACTAAAAGAGCTATCATCTTCTTCTCAAATAATTCTTGCTTGAAATGAATGAACATCTATTCCTATTTATACTAAGAAGAAGTCGGTTGCTACTAGCTCCTTATTGGTCTAATAACTAGAAGCAACTATTAAACAATTAAAGGAGAACCTATGTACTTGTTCTCCAAGGAATAGAACCTACTTATTCTCCAAGGAAATACAAATATCTACTATATTTAAAGACTAAGTATTTGCATGTGTGTGCATGTGTCAATAGGATGAATTAGACTAGCCACCTCAAGCTTAAGATGACTTCCTAGTTGCTTTCACCAAACTTCTATTACTAATTAAGAATGCATGCAAAACCTCCAATTCTATACAACTTTTCTTGATGAATTGACAAAGCTAGTATATAGCCATGCAAACGTAGCATTTGTTTTCCCTTTGACACGTCTACACTAATGACTAGATATAAATATATTTAAAAAATATGGGGTTTCACATAAGACTTACATTTCATGTAAACACATTTCTTTCACCTCCCACACATCAACTAATTCTCTTTGATAGTGGTTTCATATTCTTGTTTGGGCCGCTTCATGCTAGCTACACTCTCCCCTTTTATGGGTTCATAATCCCTACACTCTCTGAGAGTCATAATTACCATAAACTACATTTATAAGGGTTTTGATACATACAAAATATAATAGAATTCAACGTACAAATTAATGTTATTGATGATGAAAAGAGAACTTACGGAGTGAAGCAAAATGTGAGCATGAATCAACCACAAGCCTCAATATCTATAGGAAGAACAGTTGAATGTAAGGTCTTGATCATATGTCTTCCATCTTCTCGAACGAATATTTGAAGCTCCCAAACGAACAAAATAGTCACTCTCTAGCCCATCAAATGGACATGGTGGAGACACAATCGGTAGCGTCCATATGCATGGACCCTCCCATTAATGTAATGACTTGAAGTCAAGTTTATCGTCTTCGATCATAACTTATTCTACAAGTAGTTTATTTCGTGTTTGTCACTCTGAAGTCATCAAGGCTGAAAAGTCTTGAACCAGATTATAAGTCATTGATCATCATCACCACACACATTCTTGTCCGTGGAGCAACTTCCATTAATGTAATGACTTGAAGTCAAGTTTATCGTCTTCAATACTAACTTATTCTATAAGTAGTTTATTTCATGTTTATCACTCTAAAGTCATTAAGGCTGAAAAGTCTTGTGTAGGAATTTCAAAATATTTTTCCAAAGTTCATTTGAATATTAAACATGCATTTAATCAAATTAATCGCAGCGGAAGTCTAAGGTGGTTGTTTAAATTCAAAAACAAAACTTTCTTCCAAGTATCTTAAGCCATGAACATTGATATGTTTTTCATAAATGAAAATTCAAGAGAAAGGATAAGATCTAATTACCCTTGAAGCAATTATATGAACCAATTTGTGTTTGGTCTTCTCTTGATAATTTCCTCTTTGTTGATCTCCTCTTTGATCTTTGATCTTTGATCCTTGATCTTTCTCCTCCATGTGAGCCACAAAAGTATATGGCCTTTAAGTCTCCACACCAATGGAACCTTGAGATGAAAAGAAGTATCTTGAGAATACTTGGATGCTAGTGCAAGATTCTCAAGATTGGTTTCAATCTAAACCACTTTGAAAAATGAAAGTATTTCACTCTTGAAAACTCTCCTTTTTCTCTCTTTGATCTCCCAAACCTATTTGGTTGATGTTGGATTGTGTTTGTGTGTTAATGAGTTTATGGAAACAATTCCCATACACATTCACTTAACCATTTTCGGCCAAACCCCATTGGGCTTCCAAAATTGGGCCTTATGACACTTAAACCATAATATTTAGGTGTCTTAAGCCCTTGGGCTTGATACCCAACCATTTGGGCTTTCCGTTAACTATTACTTAGGCCCAAATACGTTTTTACACGTAGTAAATCATCCACATCAAATCAATCAAATTGATTTACTCATTCTCATTTGTATTACTCAAAGTTAACCATTTAAGGTGTGCGATCCATTAGGTTCTAATTAGTAAGGCAGTGGGAAAATATTAGAACTCTTTCTAACCAACTGGAATTAAAACCCCTTTTTAATTCTTCCTTTATTTAGATCAATCACAATCAATCCTAGGACTTCCACAAATCAAGAGTGACATCTAGCAATATATCAAGGCTACCCAAGCTAACCAGAATAGATGAAGAACCTATTCAGTTGGAATTGCAATGCAATACTGTCCTTCTCTTATACAATGTTTCAAATCATATTATTAGGGTACATATTGATTATGTCAAACCCCTAATATGATTTACAACCTCATGTGATTCAAAAGAACATGATTAAGAACAACTTTCTCAATCAAGCTCAAAATACTTTGGCCAAAGATTTACTGAATCACATCTTGAAACATTCTCCTTCTTTATCGAAAGTACAGATTCCTTATTGTACATTCACATGCCCCTATGATGAATTAAGAGATCCCAACAACACTTAAAACAAATCTTTTATGGCTTGCCTTTAAGAGATATCAAAGATCAATAACGCATCACAGGACAACCATGATGCCTCAGGTCTAAGGACTAATTTGCATTATTGCAACTATGAGTTCTCGTTTGACGTATAGATAAATACTCCATACGAGAACTACGGTTGATCGCGTTAAGTGTACTCATTCACTAATGAGCACCCACATACTTGTATTAGTGTCAACTACACAAATGGTTTGAGACTAACCATCCTCCCAATTGAGCATACATAATATGTGCTAATCTTGACGGTTTATCAATGTCCATTTGATAACCTATGATTAAGAACATTTTGGGATACTACAGTTAGAGATTAAAGGTCTCATGAATCTAATCTTCTTTAGATTACTTTATCTCTTATTTAGCATACCCTGGACATTTGTTTCTTTAGACGATGTAAAAGATAACAAAATAAGTTTGCCCTTTATATATCATATACGAAATGTATTCTAAGGAGATTACATCAAATGTATTGGCTCTTAGGGCACATTTCTAACATCTTGAACCAGTTTATAAGTTGTTGAAAAATAATGCACATTTAGCTGAGTTGTTTGATGTCGAAATGACTAGAAAATAAGGTTGTTGGCTCTCCTCAACAAATTTCATGGAATTCCAGTTCTCTAAGTAGTTAGAGGGCAACACACCTGAAAAACCATTGTCAAATAAATCAATGATGCACAACTTTGGGAAGTCATGGTTAGTTGCATACTTCCCAATCATGCCATGAAATCCATTAAACCTTAATTTGAGAAACTGTAGTGCTGGAATTGCCCCTAACTAAGGTACTAAAATAAAGATTTGCTCAAATTACATGGATCAAAAGTGTGATTTAACTTTTTTTTTTTTGGGGGTACAATTTGACTTGTATTTCTAATAGCGAACTTGTTTTTATCTTATTATTAGTAAGCTATTGTGGTATATCTTAGGGGTGGGCACAGTTCAGTTTGGATTGGTTTTTGCCTCAAATTAGAATTGAATCCAATATTATTTATCCGGTTTGGATCGGTTCAATTTTAATAAAAAATTTTCAAAACTATCCAGTTCAATTTGAACTAGTTCCGAATATGATTTCAATTCGTTTCGGGTTTGAACCAAATTATTAAAATTATTTTTTAATACAAATTTCAACTGAATTTTTTAATTATTTGAAAATTAATAAATTATTCAATTTCATATGAAAATAAATATTAAATTTAAAAAAGAGATATGTTTTAAAATTAAACTTGGATAAATATTATTTATAAAATTAAAAATATAGCATTGAATATAAAAATATATTGAAATTATATATTTTTTAATTTGACCGGTTCAATTCAGCCCAATTTGGTTTTTGAAGACATAAAATTGGAACCAAAACCAATCCAATTCGGTTTTTGACCGGTTGTTGACTTTTTGGTCAACTCAATTTTTTTCGATATGGTTCGGCTCAAATTTCCGGTTTGCCGGTTTGAATGCCCGCCCCTAGTATATCTTATTAGAATGCACACATTAATGGTTAATATCTCCTTTTCCAAAAGAGCCATAAGTAGTGTTCAAATTACTCATGGAGCCATTAGGTGTTCAAATTCAGGGACTAAACCAAGCTGGCTTGGGTCTGCTCCAGCCCACCCCCATATTAGAAAATATAGCCCACCCCAGTCTTTGTGGATGGTCGTGCACCCTTCTTTCAAGAAAATGAAAATAATAATAATAATTAGAGTTTAAGTAATGGTTTTTCTGGAAACAATAGGGTGTGCTAAACAATGTCATTTTTTTTTCTTAATAACTACATTCAATTTTCTTTTATTGGTTTTAATGACCCTCAATTTTTTTTTATAAATACAGACGATAGTCTATACTAGAATGTGGAGAGGGAGTTTCTCACATATTATCAAGGTGTCATTGGAGTTTAAACTTAAGACCACGATCAGCAAACAAATACTATTTTTCATCTGGACTAAACCCCATTGGCGACCCTCAAATCTTATATACTTACAATGAATTCAACACTTAATCACATGCAATATCTACAAACTTTATACCAAATAAAAATAACCTTCTCCCTTGCACTTAATGTTGATGTTGAGTTCCTTTACCTGTGATTGAATATTAAATTAATTTAGAATAGTTTAGACTATAGTCAAAGACGTTTCTAGCCTATGGCAGGCTGGGCTCATGCCCGGCCCAAATTTCCCAAATTTTTGTTAAAAAATTCATACCTACACTACATATGTCCTCCACTTAAATTAAGCATATACAAACATGTACAAACCTTTTTTCTTTCTTTTCCTTCTCTCTCTCTCTCTGTTCTTTTCCTTCTCTTTTTTTGTTGTTGTTCTTTTCCTTCTATCTTCTCTCCTCTCTCTCTCTCTTTCTTTTTTCTTCCTTTTCCTTCTCTCTTTTTGTTAAAAATATATTACCTACACTACGACAGTTGTTTCAGATATTTCAGAAATTAGTCTACAAACAAAAACTTGGGACCAAGCAAAACTCATTAGAATCAACAGCTGATAGCATTGGCTTGGGTCCAATGCGTGGTGAGTTTAAATTTCCTGCGGCGCCGCAGATTATGTGTAACACCATATAATGGACTGGAGATGTTTTCCCAGTAAGTATAAAAGGAAGGAATGAGAGGACAAGTCACAAGCGATCCTCCTCTTCTCATTTTATCAGATCGGAGTGAGGCAACATATTTCATTACCAAATCTCTACGGTTTAATCATGCGTCACAACCGAATCGATAGCATATCTCGTATCCTTACCTGGATTTTATCATTGCCACATTTCTTCACATGATATACAAACAACCAACTATAAATTTCTCATCTTTATCAAAATTAAATGAAAATTCAGAATCAATCCACCTGCCCTGGACCAAAGCTTCAATCTTTATTCAACATCCCCACAAATTCACCTTGGATTAGACATAAAAATTCGAAATTTACCTGCCGTTGTTGCCCTCGGACTTGATCTGACGAAGGAGGGTGGTGGTTTTGCCAGCGAACATGGGGCCCATGATAACATGTACCTCATCCGGAGGTGCAGGTGGAAGGGACAGAGGCAGGAGAATCGATGATCTAGGGAATTGAGGGCTTGAAAGAAGCCGTGGATTTAGGGTTAGAGAAAGAGAAGAGATTTAAAATTTTGGGAGGGAAGAAGAGAGGTGGGAAGGAAAATGCTCTCATGATCAGAATAAATAGTGAGACGAGAGAAAGATGGAGAGAAAGATGGAGCGTTTTGAGTTTGAAAGATTTGGAGTGAAATCACAAACTTTTAG
Source organism: Prunus fruticosa (assembly GCA_018703695.1). Taxonomy (NCBI): domain Eukaryota; kingdom Viridiplantae; phylum Streptophyta; class Magnoliopsida; order Rosales; family Rosaceae; genus Prunus; species Prunus fruticosa. The sequence continues at coordinate 29,941,568 of CM031919.1, forward strand.
TTTTGGAGGTAAACTTTGATTTAGTGGGAGAAAAAAAATATTAAATTTGTGATTTTTCAGACCAAGAAAAATGAGAAATTATGATTATTGACCCCAAAAGAATAAAAAATGGGCCGAAATCAAATTATTGATTACTTGATCTAGGCAGAAATTTAAATAACCAAATTTATTTGCATTGTAGTGTTCGACACGCTTGGTACCAGAAAGAAAAAAAAAATATTGTGTTTAACACGCTTCTTAAATTTTAAAATTCCTATTTTACCCCATTCACCTATTTCAAATTAAATTTGAATTAAAAATTCCCTCTCATTCCTCTCGTGTCGTTTTCTTGTAAAAAAGCCCATATCTCTCTATCTCTCTTATTTGCCATTTACTCTTGTTCTCAAGATATCAACCATTGTTATTGTATCTCTTCGTCTCCTTGTGCTTTTTGGTATTCGAAATCAACTCTCCCTAATGTTGTTGACGCCAAAAAGTGGCTCTCCGACTTAGAGGGTCAACTTAGGAATTTTGTTGCCTTCGGCACCTTGGAAGCCTCGGAGGGAGCGTGACCTGCAAAATAGAGGAACGCTCGGTAAGGCCAAGGGCACCGGTGTGGTACCGGCCGAAGGCTCTCCGAAGCTTAAGTAAGTTCGGGGTGTAATAAGGTTTACTTTCAGATTAATTAGGCAGTATGCCGATCATTCTGCTTACCCTATTTAAGGATGGCTGATCCCTTTTTATAGGGCTTGGGAGGTAGCGCTTATTGTAATCTGTCGATGTGGGACCTGTGGACGTCGCTGGGGAGCATGCCACATGTCCTTAGAGAGGCGGTGCCCAAGTGGTGCGATCGGTAGGCGGGGTGCCGAAGGCACCTCTGCTAGGCTCGATTTGTCCCACGTGTCTTGCTCTTATTGGCTGCTTATTCTGGGTGTAAACAGGAGTCCCCCAAGTTTCTGAGCGAGATTTCTCGGTCGGGGACTTGGTTGGTGTCTGGTTTCTACAAGGCCACCTACCGTTCGGTAGCTCGATGAGGGAGCGCCGGCGCCCTGCCGTTCGGTAGCTCGTTGAGGGCGCGCTGGGCTGCCCTACCGTTCGGCAGTATGCGACGCCTTGATGGGGTGCCGAGAATACTTGCCGGTCGTCAGCGAACTTGGGCAAGTTCGATTTTCACTCTGGTTTTCCATGCTTTGGGCAGTGATGGGACGGAGCGACGCTTCGTCTTCTGTACCTAGCGTGCCTGTCAGAAGGCCCGCTCTATGCGTAACACGTGGCGCGTCAAGTCATGCGGACGACGCATTTAATGCATCGTTTGGCTTCCCGAGGCGTACCGTTGCCATCTTCGCCCTATATATTGCAGTGACTTCTGAGGCGGAAATCACTTTGCATTCGTGAGCGAGGCGAGAGCTCTGTCCAGGCGATTTCCGGCGACATCGAACGGTAACCAAGGCGATTTCTGGCAACACCAAACGGTAACCAAGGCGATTTCCGGCCTGCCCATTCGGAAAACGAAGTGACGTTCACTCTCTAACTTCAATTTTCACAAGGTACTGTTCGGTAATCTCTTATCTCCTTTCCTTTCGTTACGCATACGTCCTTCCTTGGTTTAAACTAGACTAGAACTTTTAAAAGTGGGGTGTAGTTCGGTAGTCTAGTTGCCATAGGTAGAGATGTAGGCAACGGTAGGATAGTTCTTTGCATGGCCCTTAGTTTACTCCCGTCGTTTTTGTAGATGTCTCAGCGAGTCGGGATACGAGAGCGAGCCCAACGCTTCCAGGATGAGTCCCCGAGAGGGGCCAGTATACCGAGGGTGAGGAGTCGGCCCAGGGTGCCGATAGTGGGAGTGATTCCGAAGTTGAAGTGGTTGGCGAGAGGTTGACTCCTGCGCCTACTCACGGGATCGGAAAGGGCTCATGACCAGCCAGCCCATGCCGTTGGCTGTGGTGTATAGAGACGGTCGGCATGTTGGGTTAGGTATGCATCCCGAGCCTGAGGTGGACGTTGGGTCAGGCCTGACCTCAGCCTCAGGTGGAGGGCGTTAGGATGCCGGAGGCATCTTCCAGCTCACATTCCGAAGGCTTTCACTTCTGGCCGTGAAGAGTCTCCCGAGCCGAGTCCCAGGCCGAAGGTGACGATAGTGAGCAGCGGGAATCCTAGGATTCCGAAGGGGTGGCGAGGGAGCAGCTGTTCGACGTGGACTACCTGCCGCCCAATAGCTGACTTACCGAGAGCTGCAAAAGATCAGGGCGGAATCAGGATTCCACAGGTGGTAGGGATGAGGATCCCACACCCTACCGAATCCCTGAGTAAGCCCAAGGACGGCGAGGTCGCCTTCTTCACTGACGTCCTTCAGCAAGGCGCCAGGTTACCGTTGTAGCCCCCAGTTCGAGAGGATTCTGGCTCAAATTGGGTACGCTCCTGCCAGCCAATCCGAACTCCTGGGCCGTCCTGATGGGGGTCGTGACGGCATTTGGGCTTGCCGAAGAGGATGGGCCTTCCTACGAGCAGTTTTTCCATTTGTAGGCATCACCAAGTCCAAGAGTACCGATCATGGTGGCTGGGTTCAGGCGAACTGCCTCAGGGCTTCGGAAAGGGGCCATTTTTTGAACGCCGTGCCGACTTCTCAGAAGTCCTGGGAATCGGCGGGTGTTGCTCTCCGGTGATTGGGAATCGCCGTCGGAGTTCCCGTTCGCTTCCATATCCCCACGACCTTTCAGATTGCCGGAGGTTGCCGCCATACCGATCGGTAGCCCATTATTTTTTTGTGTTTGCACTAACAGTTTTGTTATTATTATATTTTTTGCAGGCAAGCTGAAACAGCCCACGGCAACTCAATCAGAGATTCGCAGATTGACCAAGTGAGGACGAAGGTCCCTGCCGTCGACAGGGAATACCCACAGTTCCTCTTCACCGGGAACCTAGTCAAGGCTCGTCTTGCCAATCCTTCCGAGAGTAAGTTCACTTTGACTTCTTCCTTTGCTTTCGCTGATTTCCTTCGGCTAACCCGTGTCTTGTCCATGTAGTGTCTGAGGCCAGGAGAGACTGCCGAGGCCAAGAGCCGTCCGGAGACCTCCAAACGGCGCCTCTAGGTGCTGTCCAAGGGAAGAAACAATGGCGGCAGCCCCGAGCTTCGGCCGAGAGGATAGGGGAGGCTGACCCCGACGGGCGTCGATCGAACGGAGAGGCAGGCTCCATGCCGACCAACCTCAGGGGAGGGTGCCGGTTCAGCGAACCGGTACGCAGCACGGCTCAGGCTGCCGATACCGCTTCTTCCAAGGCGTCCGGGAAGCGGCCATTGACGGTAGACTTGGATGCCGCCTCCACTCCCAAGAGGGTGCGCCTTGCCGATCCCCGCGGGCCATCCTTCCCGCCGAGGACGAAGAGGGGCCTACCGAGGCCCGGTTACGCTCGCGTGCCCTTCGAAGACGGTCCAGCTGCGAACCACATGATCGTGGGATCGCAGATGGATCTCTCCGAGATCGACGAGCTGCCGAAGAGGCTTCTTCGGGAAGAGGCAGGGCGTGCCTTCCGTCTCCAGGCCACGGTAGCCTCCCATTCCCGTTCTCTTCTTATTGCTGTTATTTTTTGGCATACTAACATGCGGTTATTCTTTTCAGGCATCAATGGATATGTGGCTGTGCATGAAGAGGGCCATCAACACTGCCGAGCGCAACAAAAGGCTGTACGATGAGGGCCGCTCGAAGGTCAATGACGCGGTGAAACCCTCCAGGACCACGCCCATCTCGTGCAGGGTATGCAGGCTGCCGAACGGCAGATCCAGGCGCACGAGGCGAAGCTTGCCGAGATGCGCGAGGCCTTGGACGGCGCGGAGCGGGTGGCAAGCAATGCCGAAGAGGCGAAGGGTGCCGTGCAAGTGGCTTTCGAGGCCTCTGAGAGGTCGAAGGCGTCCGAGATTCAGGCTGCCGTTGCTGAGGCCATCAGGGGCTACCGTTCCTCGCAAGAGTTTACCGATCTCTTGGATCAGGAGGTGGCTTCAGAGATGGGGGAACTGATCTCCCGATTCAAGCGGTTCAACCATGGGCAGAAGCTGAATCTCAACTTCACTGCCGATCCCCCTCCACTCCCGGAAGACGTCACCGAAGAGATGATCAAGGAGTATGAAGGGGAGGACGCCCCGGGTGATGCCGATGATGCCGAGGATGGCCCTCCTCCGATGCCCTCCTGCCGAGGATGGCCCCGCTGCTCCGATGCCCTGCTCCGACTCAGGCCTATCTTATTTTGTTTTGTATTTTAATTGATGTGTATGATATTCCTGAACATCTAAATGCCGATGGCATTTTTTACTGTTTTAAGTATTATTTTGTCATCGTTACTCAATGTGTTTCAGTTTTATCCTTGTATACTATTGCCGTAGGCTAATAACTGTAGGATGCCGTAGGCCAATTACTGTAGGACGTTAATAACGTGCAAGTGTCATAGACATCGGTAGGAACGAGGCCCCAAGCCTTATATCTATAGAAATGCCGTGGGCAAGTCTATGGTCTATTGCCGTAGGCAGAGTTGCAGTGGCTCACCAATGATGAGCGCTACCGAAACGTTTTTTTTTTCAAAAATGATGCCGACATATATTAACTTGCCGTAGGGAAAAATACAAATTCCCCCATGCCGTTGGCTATGAGGCTTTACTTAAAATAGCTCTTGAGATGATCCACGTTCCATGGGTGGCCGAGGGATTTCCCATCTGTGCCTCCGAGCCGGTAGGTACCGGACCGAAGGATACCGATGACTTCATAGGGTCCTTCCCAGGTAGGTCCAGGGGTTCCTTCCATTGGGTCTTTGGTTGCAAGCGAAACTTTGCGCATCACCCAGTCCCCCCGATTCTGAAGGAGCGGGGTTTGACTCTCGAATCGTAATACCCGAGAGACGCGCTGCTTGTAGGCTTCGTTCCGAACGTTAGATGCCGTTCGACGTTCTTCGACTTAGGTCCAGGCTTGTCGCAAGCGCAGCCTCGTTCGCCTTTGGCTCGAAGTTTGCCGTTCGGTAAGTGGACTCGCCGATTTCCACTGGGACAACGGCTTCGAGGCCGAATGCAAGGCTGAACGGGGTCTCTCCTGTGGAGGTTCGGTAGGACGTTCGGATGGCCCACAAAGCTTCGGGAAGCTCTCCGGCCAGGCGCCTTTAGCGCTATTGAGCTGCCGTTTCAGGAGTTTCTTGATGATCTTGTTCACGGCTTCTACCTGCCCGTTCGACTGAGGGTGAGCTGGGAGGCGAAAAGGTTGATTTTGAGGCCAGTGCAGAACTTCCTGAAGAGTTCCGAATCAAACTGCCTGCCGTTGTCGGTGATGATTGCGTATGGGATGCCGAACCGGCAACAGATGTTGGTCCAGACGAATTCCTCGATCCTTGCGGCAGTAATGGTGGCCAAGGATTCGACTTCTACCCACTTCGTGAAATAATCCACCGCAACGACCGCATACTTAACCTGTCCCTTGCCTTGCGGCATGGGCCCGATCAGGTCAAGTCCCCACTCAGCGAACGGCCATGGGCTTATGATCGGTGTGAGTGGTTCGGCGGAGGGATGTGGAATATTTCCGAAGCGTTGGCATTTGTCGCATTTCTTTACCATCGCTCCTGCATCCCGATGCATTGACGGCCAGTAGTAGCCCTGCGGAAGGCTTTGTGGGCCAAGGACCTGGAACCGGAGTGGTCTCCGCAGACACCACTGTGGATCTCCCGAAGGACGTACTCGCCATCCCCTTCGGTAATGCATTTCATGTAGGGGGTCGTGTAGCCGCGTTTGTCAGGACATCATTGATGACGATGTACCTTGTCGATCGGTAGCGTAGCTTCCTTGCCTGGGCTTTGTCCTCTGGAAGGTTACCGTTCGCCAGGTAGGTGTAGATCGGTGACATCCAGGTGTCCTCATACCGAATGGTACATACGTCAACAAAGGTGGTGCTTGGTTGGGCTAAAATCTCGACGGGATTCGTCGGCCAATTTTTTCGTTGATTGCCGAAGCAAGTCGGGCTAATGCATCGGCATGGCTATTTTCTGATATGGGGACCTGCCGAATCTCGTAAGCCAGGAACTGCCGTAGCAATTGGAGGGATGCCGATAGGTAGGCTGTCATAGACGCATCTTTTGCCGCGAAATCGGCAGTGACCTGGTTCACGATGAGCTGTGAGTCGCCTGTGAATGCTGACCCTGCTTAGCCCCCATGCTCTTGGCTAGCCGAAGGCCGGCCAGAGGGCTTCGATACTCAGCCTCGTTGTTAGACGTTCGAAGGCGAATCGGATGGCATATTCTATCTTGGTTCCATCGGGGCGGTGAGCACAAGTCCGGCTCCGCATCCTTGCTCCATTCGCCGAGCCGTCTACATGCAGGTTCCAGGGCAGGGATGGATTGGTCCAAGAGGCTGCCGTTCGGTAAGCCCACCAAGGAGGGTGCTTCTTCAGGTTCCGATGTCTCCGAAGGCGTCAGCTCGGCGATGAAGTCCGCCACGCCCTGTCCCTTCTCGGCAGGTCTGGTTTGAACTGTACGTCGAACTCCCCCAGCTCGATCGCCCATTTGACCAGTCTCCCGGAAGTTTCTGGTTTTTGGAAAACCTGCCGAAGGGGATGGTTGGTCAGGACGAGGATAGCGTGGGCCTGAAAATACGGCCTCAGCCGGGGCAGAAACCACCAAGGCTAAAGCCAGCTGCTCCGAGCGGGGGGTACCGAGATTCTGCCCCTTGTAGGGCCTTACCTGACGTAGAAGATTGGTAGTTCTGCCTTCTCTGGGTTCCGTATGAGTACCGAGCTGACGGCAGGACGGGATACCGAAAGATATATAGATAGAATTTCTCTAGGTAGGGGCTTCGATGAGGTGGCGCCCTGGCCATGTAGTCCTTCAAGTCTTGAAATGCCTTGTTGCATTCGGCAGTCCACTCTACATGGTGTTTGCCCCCTTTCAAGGCTTTGAAGAACGGTGCGCACCCTGCCCGTGGCTTTGGAGATGAAGCGAGTGAGGGCTGCCACTCGTCCGGTAAGGCTCTGGATGTCCTTCTGTGTCTTCGGCACCTCCATGTTGATTATGGCTTTGATTTTGTCGGGGTTTGCCTCAATGCCCCTCTGGCTGATCATGAAACCGAGGAACCTCCCAGAAGACACGCCGAAGGCGCACTTCGTTGGGTTGAGTTTCATTCGGTACTCCTTCAAGATGCCGAACATGATGGAAAGGTTCGTCAGATGCTCTCTTGCCGTTCGGCTCTTTACTAGCATGTCATCTACGTACACCTCCATCGTGCTGCCGATCTCGCTCAGCGAAGATTCGGTTGACGAGTCTCTGATAGGTCGCCCCGCATTCTTCAACCCGAAAGGCATGACGTTGTAGCAGTATAAGCCCTTGTCCGTTATGAATGCCGTGTGTTCGCTGTCGGCAGGGTGCATGAAGATCTGGTTGTATCCAGAGTATGCATCCATGAAGCTGAGCAACTCGTGTCCGGGCGTGGCGTCTACCAGCTGATCGATGCGTGGCAGCGGGAAGCTATCCTTCGGACAGGCCTTATCGAGGTCGGTATAGTCTTGGCACATTCGCCATCCACCCTTTGCCTTCCGAACCATGACGGAGTTTGCCAACTAGTCCGGGTATACGGCCTCCTGGATGAAGCCTATTGTCATGAGCTTGTCCACTTCGTCCTTCATGGCTTCATACCGTTCGGCATCATAGGATCGGCGCTTTTGCCTTACGGGTTTGAGTGCCGGTGAGATGCTTAGCTTGTGGCTGATGACGTCGGGGGATATGCCTGGCATGTCGTCGTAAGACCAGGCGAAGACTTCCGAATTCTGTCGAAGGAACTGGATGAACTCGGCACGGAGGATGGCGTTCAGCAGGGTGCCGATCCTTACGCACCTTTCCGGTCGACCTTCGTCCAACGCCACGGTTTCGAGATCCTCGGCAGGTTGTGCCACCGCGTGGGTGTTTCCTCCCTAGGGTCATCTCCTGGTCGCTACCGTTTGGTAAGCCTACGAGAGCCATGGGTTCTTTTTGTTTCCGAGGGGTAAGCCTATGTATTGATCCAGTTTGCCTTCTCGGATGAGCCTCTCCACGATCTTCCGTAGGCTTATGCAGTCTTCGGTGTTGTGGCTGTTCTCCTGATGGTATCGGCAGAACTTTCCGGGATCCCGGCCATCATGCCGGCTGGGCTTACGGAATGCGGGCTTCGGTATGATCTCGTTTTCGTTCATCAGGACCGCCTCGTAGGAGGTATTGAGCAGGGTGAACACCTCGATCCCCTGGTTATGGGCCAGCAGCGGCGCTCGGTGGTTATCCCTCCGTCCTGCCCTTACCTTTCTTGGGGTGTCCCTTCTGGAACCTCCGGCATCTTTGCGCTTGTTGTCGTCAGGGTATTCGGCAACTCCTGCCGCTGGTGCGTATGGCGATGCCTGGGCCGTAGTGGTCCGCTGCATGGGCTCACCCTGCCGAGCCGTAGGCCCGGCCCTTGAATTGAAGTATTCGGCTTTTGCGTGGACTGCCGCTTGCTTCATGAGTTCGTCGTATGTGCGCCAATTGCTACTATGCACGAGATACCGGAAGTGTGATGACCGTAGGCCACTTTTGAAGGCGCCGTAGGCTGCCCTGTCATCGGTATCCGGACATCTAGAGTATTCATGGCTGAACCGTGCGGCATATTCGCGCAACGGTTCATCTTCTCCCTGCCGAACGGTATACAGACCGTCGGCAGAGTCAGCAGCCTGTCCGTTTGAATCATGAAATGGTTCAGGAAGATTTGCTTCAGCCGTCGAAGGAATCGACTGCCCCTGGTTCCAGTCGGTAGAACCAATTCAAAGCCGCCTCGGTGAGTGAAGAGGGGAACAGGAGGCACAGCCCTTCGTCCGGTCAGTCCTCGGCACCCCACGACTGATTGGAAAGAGTGGAGGTGCGTCAGTGGATCTTCCACTCCCGTGTATGGTTTTATGCGCAGGGGCTGCCCATCCCTGCCCTGCCGTGAGCTCCTTATGCGTTCGGTGAAGGGTCCTGGTCGAAGCCTTCCCCAGTCCGGCTCCTGCGAGCGCGCTCTGCGTCCTCCATCTTCTGCATCCTCTCCATCAGGAGGCGGATGACGGGGTCCCGGTCTGGTATATCCTTGTCGTCATGATGTGCCGATCGCTGCTTGGACCTGAAGGGTTAACCTCGGAGAACGTCGTTGGCGTTGCCGAACGGTAGGTGGACGTGCGATGTGTGGAAGGGATGTACTCTGGGTCAGACTCTGCCGTGGACTCCAGAACTGGAATCCTTCGTATCGGAGACTTTTCCCCAGACCTCTTGGCGGGGATCCCCTCCAGGCGTGCGTTGATCCTGATTGGCGATCCCTGCCGTTCGGTATGTCGCTCGCCTTCTCGATCCAGCAGCCTATGGCGACAATCGAATAGACCTTGCTCGGCCCGTGGGGCCTGTCCTTCGGCGAGGAACTACCAACTGTTCAGACGGCGCAGGCGTCGCCTCTGCCGTCCGCTTGCCTTTCCTCTGCCGACGGGGGTCTGCAAGCTCTCGGACGACCTTCCGGTCTGTGTATTTGTGCCTGCGCTGGTTCAGCAATTGCTGTGTCTCGTCCATCCTGGACGACAGGAAGTTGTTGTGTTCTTGTAACCTAACCATGTCCTGCCGAAGGGACACGACTTGGGCTAAAGCTCCGCACTTTCCGTGATTTGGGAACCGGAGGGTTGGTTGCCGACGTGTATGGAGGTGGCGCTGGGCTTACCCCACTCGACATGCCGTACGGTACCCCTCCTGCATTACGAACGAAGCTTTTTCATTGGTTCCCATATGTTCGGGATGAAGGGTCGATTTGTTTAATCGATTCCCACAGGGCGGCGCCAACCTGTTGACGCCAAAAGTGGCTCTCCGACTTAGAGGGTCAACTTAGGAATTTTGTTGCCTTCGGCACCTTGGAAGCCTCGGTAGGGAGCGTGACCTGCAAAATAGAGGAACGCTCGGTAAGGCCAAGGGCACCGGTGTGGTACCGGCCGAAGGCTCTCCGAAGCTTAAGTAAGTTCGGGGTGTAATAAGGTTTACTTTCAGATTAATTAGGCAGTATGTCGATCATTCTGCTTACCCTATTTAAGGATGGTTGATCCCTTTTTATAGGGCTTGAGAGGTAGCGCTTATTTGTAATCTGTCGATGTGGGACCTGGACGTCGCTGGGGAGCATGCCACGTGTCCTTAGAGAGGCGGTGCCCAAGTGGTGCGATCGGTAGGCGGGGTGCCGAAGGCACCTCCGTCCAGGCTCGATTTGTCCCACGTGTCTTGCTCTTATTGGCTGCTTATTCTGGGTGTAAACAAATGTCATGATTCAATCTCCACATTTGAATTATCATTTAAGTGTAGAGATTGATATTTCATGAATTTTTACACAACGTAATGAAATACAAATTTTTACAAAACAGTAATTAAATACAAACTTCAACTAAACAACAGTTTACAAATTTTACTTTTCAATACGGCCCTTCATAATTTTGCCAAGACAACATATGCTTTATCAATGATTCGTTTTCCTCGATCGCATTATCGAGCATAGACCCTCAGCACCTAAACAAGGATATCACTCCCCTTCTAAGCTTCTCGGGTGACGTCGTGGAACCGATTGGCAGCGTCCAGCTCCCATTGGCCATCGGCACTATCCCCAGACGAACGGTAATCTACACTCATTTTTTGATAGTCGATTGCCCAACGGCCTACAATGCCATCATCGGCCGAACGGCCCTAACCAAAATGAAAGTCATACTCTCACCACACATGCTCCTCCTCAAGTTCCCCACGCACGCTGGTGTAGGCCAAGTGCGAGGAGATCAGTGAGTGCACGGACGTGTTATGTATCAGCAACAAAGGAATCGGCAAGAGCTACGCTTGGCGAAGCATACTCAGTTCTACAAGCTCTATGCCGAACGACAGGGGTCGGAGAAACCGGACTATCCCAGGGATGAGGCCGTTACCCCAAAAGCACAACCTGCGAGGAATTAGAATCGGTCATCCTTTCCGAAGCACAGCCCGACCGAGGGTTCGAATCGGCACTACTCTGAGTTCGGCACTCCTGGCCGATTTCATTACCTTTTTGTGCGAAAACTCTGAGGTCTTCGCCTGGTCGTACAATGACATGCCCGGCATCGCCCCGAATGTCATCACCCACAAGCTCAGCATTTGTCCCAGCTTCAAACCCATCAAACAAAAAAGGAGGGCATACGACGCCGAACGGTACGCAGCGATGAGACTCGAAGTGGAAAAACTAAGGACAATCGGTTTCATCCAGGAGGTAACCTACCCTACTTGGTTGGCAAACTCGGTCTTAGTCAAGAAACCAGGCGGTGCCTGGAGAATGTGCCAAGACTATACCGATTTAAATAAGGCTTGCCCTAAGGACAGTTTCCCTCTACCTAGGATCGATCAGATGGTAGATGCCACAGCAGGCCATGAACTTCTCAGCTTCATGGATGCATACTCAGGCTACAATCAGATATTCATGAGCCCTGCCGACCGCGAGCATACGGCATTCATCACCGACAAGGGGCTCTACTGCTACAATGTCATGCCGTTCGGTTTGAAAAACGCTGGGCAACATACCAACGATTGGTGAACAAAATTTTCTCCGAACTCATCGGTACCTCGATGGAGGTTTATGTGGACGACATGCTAGTCAAGAGCAAAACGGCCGATTCTCACCTTCACAACCTCTCCCTCATGTTCAATGTCTTGAAGAAGTACAACATGCGCCTCAATCCAAGCAAATGCGCCTTCCGCGTCTTCGGGCAAGTTTCTTGGCTTCATGATTAGCCAACGGGGCATTGAGGCCAACCCTGAAAAAATCAAGGCATTACTCGACATGCAGACACCGAAGACACAGAAGGATATTCAGAGCCTCACCGGGCGTGTCGCGCACTGGCCCGGTTCATATCAAAAGCGACCAATCGATGCGCTCCATTCTTCAAAGCTCTTAAAGGAAGCAAACGACAGATTGTCTGGACTGCCGAATGCGACCGAGCATTCCAAGACCTCAAGACCTACATGAGCAGGGCGCCCTTCCTGTCCACTCCTCTCCCCCTGCGAAGACCTCATTGTCTACCTTTCGGTTTCACCAACGGCGCTCAGTTCCGTGCTCATCCGCAAGCCGAACGGCATAGAACTACCAATTTTCTACACTAGCCATGCCCTGCAGGATGCCGAGATTCGGTATCCCGAATTGGAGAAACTCGCCTACGCTCTAGTTCTCTCGGCACGCAGCTTCGGCCGTATTTCCAAGCACACAGTCTTACCGTCCTCACCAATCAGCCTCTGCGCCAGATACTACAGAAACCAGAGACATCAGGTCGGCTAGTAAAATGGGCCATCGAACTCAGCGAATTCGACATTCACTACCGTCCTCGGCCTGCCGAGAAGCGTCAAGCCGTAGCTGATTTCATCTCCGAGTTAACGGTAACCCACGAGGCAGATCTCGTATGTTGCTCCCGACCCACCTTCAGCGACGCCAGTCGACCAGCCGACCGAAGGACCCTTTGATCCATCGATCCCTGTATGGACTCTCTATGTGGACGGCTCGTCCAACCGGCAAGGCAGCGGAGCTGGCTTAGTACTCAAAGCCCCTGATCAAACAACAATCGAGTATGCAATACGATTCCAATTCCAGGCTTCCAACAACGAAGCCGAATGCGAAGCCCTTTGGCAGGCCTTTGGCTGGCAAAGGAGATGGGGGCTAAACAGCTAAAGATATGCAGCGACTCACAGCTGGTCGTTAATCAGATACTCGCCGAATTCGAAGCCAAGGACACGTCAATGGCTGCCTACTTAACACAAACCCGCCGGTTGCTTCACCACTTCGCGGCATATCAAGTTCAGCAAATCCCTCGGTCCGAGAACAACCATGCTGATGCCCTGTCACGACTGGCTTCGGCAATCGACGACAACATTGGTCGCCACGTGCGGCACTACGGAAGCAGGAAGTACATACCGAGGTCCTCGCTCGGCAGCACTACGGAAGCGGGAAGTACATACCGTTCGGCAGGACCCAAGTTGGATGGATCCAATCCACGCGTACCTCACCGACGGGAAGCTACCCGATGGAAAGGCTGAAGCTAAAACCCTACGCCGCCGATCGGCGCGGTACTTGATTTTGAATCAAAATCTCTATCGGCGTGGTCACTCCTTACCACTACTTCGGTGTGTAACCCCACAACAGGGGGCTACATATTACGGGAAATTCACGAAGGTGCTTGCGGCGATCATTCTGGAGCCCGATCTCTAGCTTTCAAAACCGTGCGGCAAGGGTATTACTGGCCGACCCTCCACGCCGATGCTACCCAACTAGTCCGGAAATGCGATCTTTGCCAACGCTTCGGCTCAATCCCAAAACGGCATGCCGAGCCGCTCACTCCGATTGTCAGCCATGGCCCTTCGCTGAGTGGGGTTTGGATCTTATTGGCCCCATGCCCCAAGGAAAGGGACAGCTTAAATTTGCCATCGTTGCCGTCGACTACTTCACAAAATGGACCGAGGCCGAAGCACTAGCAACCATCACCGCAGCCCGGGTCGAACACTTTGTATGGAAGAACCTTATTTGTCGGTTCGGCCTCCCGAACGCGATCATCACCGACAACGGCAAACAGTTCGACTCCTCTCAGTTCCGGCACCTGTGTCAACGATTCAACATCAACTTATTCTTCGCGTCACCAGCACCCGCAATCAAACGGCCAGGTAGAGGCTATCAATAAAATCATCAAAAAGACGCTGAAGAAGAAGCTCGGCGCAGCTAAGGGCGCATGGCCCGATCTACTACCAGAGGCTCTGTGGGCCATCAACACCTCGTCCGACGGTCAACTGGTGAAACACCATTTTCCCTCGCATTCGGTACCGAAGCTGTTGTACCCGGTTGAAATCAACGCACCCACGTGCCGAACGGCATCTTACACACCGGATCAAAAACCAGACGCTACTTACCTTGAACCTCGATCTCATCGAGGAACACCGTTCAAACGCCCAGCTTCGGAATGCCGCATACAAGCAACGGACTTCACGATACTACGATTCGCGCGTCAAGTGCCGATCGTTTAAAGTGGGGGACTGGGTCTTACGAAAGGTCTCTCTCGCCACAAAGGATCCCAAGGTCGGCACCCTAGGTCCTTCGTGGGAAGGACCTTACGAAGTCGTCACGGTCTCCCGATCCGGTACCTACCGATTACGTGGCACCGATGGAAAGACCCTCGGCCACCCTTGGAATGTGGAACATTTGAAGTATTATTACAAGTAATCTGCCCTTCGGTTCCAACATTGGGCATTCTACACATACGGCATCAAAAGTCTAGCACTATGCTACGTACGGCATGCATAAATTGTAGAATGCAAGTTCAAAATAATGCCGATTCAAAATAGACTTTGAAATAAAAGGCCATAAAAGGCCACTTGTCTTAACTGCCATTCGGAGGAACAAAAAATGTGCGTGTATTACAAACTTTCCAAAAATAATCACAAACAAAAATATCAAGAGGAAGGGGGATCAGCTTCGGTAAACTCAGACTCGGCACCAGCTCAGGCAGCTTCAGGACCGGCTGACGGCTCGACGCAGGCACGCTGGGGGCTGTTGGCACTGGGTGACCTTCCTCACTACTGCCTGGAGTCGGTATCATGAGCCGATTCCGCATCAGCATCCTCCCCTTTGTAGGCCTCCACCAACTCCTCAGTCACCCCTTCCGGCAGCGAAGGCGGATCCCGGAGGAAGTTCAGGTTCAGCTTTTGGCCTGCGTTATACCGTTTGAAACGGTATACCAGGTCCTCACACTGCTCCATCACCTCCTTATCCAGCATCCGAGTGAACGCCTCTGAGGATAGATAATCGGTGACAGCCTTCACCTTCGCCTCCCTCACCTCCTTGGCATGCGACCGTTCGGCCGCACCCATTGCCACCTCTCCTGCTGCCTCGCCGCCAGCGCCTCCACCGATTCCTTTTCAGCCGCCGCCAACTTGGAGGAGAGCTCTGCGATCTCGCAGGCATTATCCACAGCATGCCGACCCGCCTCCTCCAGCAGCCCTCAGCTTCGGCAAGCTTCGAACGGTGCTCCTCAGCCCTTGTGTGGTACCGTTCGGCAGCATTTACGGCTCGCTTTACGCAGAGCCACATTTCCATATCAGCCTGCACAACAGCAACCCATCAGCGACCGATTACAACAAAAACAAAACAAAACAAAGCAAACACTTACCGCAGCCTGAAGCCGGAAAGCTCGACCGGTGTGCTCGCGCAACGTCTTCATCGACAGCTGTTCAATCTCTGCAGCTCCATCTGAGCGCCATCGATCATGCTGTTGATGAACGGCACGGCCCTCCGAGGGCAAGCAATATTTACAGGCCCTCATCCTCCCCACCCTCATCATCGGGCATAAGCACCGAAGTCCCCTCGTTCGGCCCCATCGGCTTCTTCGGCAACGGCGTCACGTCGAGGGCACCCTCGACTGCCTTTTGCCAGTCACCTGGAGGTGGACCTCCCGAACGGCTTCGGCTTCGGCCACCCTCTTCGCCTGGCGACGCTCGGCCACCGTCATCTCGTCACCCGACAATGCGGCGGCCTTCCTCTTCTTCGGGGGACTCACCCTTCTTCTTCTGCTTCCGCTCCTCTTCTGCGCCCCTTGACTTTCCAGCCGGCGCTTAGTCTTCTCACTCATCGGCCTCCCACCAGCCACTGCAACAAGAAGTTAAGATCAGCAACAAAAAACAAAGTTAGAAGAAGAACGGAAATATGAGCCGAACGACACCACTTACTCTGCCTTTTTTGCTTCTCTTCTTCCTCCTTCACCCTTCGGTCGTGCTCGGCCTTTCCGATCAGCCCTCCTTGAACAGATTCCGGAAATTGAGCAGCTCTTTGAAGAAGCGCCCTTCTTCAGATATCTTCTCTCGAACCCGTTCGATCGCTTCTATCTCCCGGATTTCGTGGCGGCAGGCCGTTTCAATGACACTGCACAAACAGTATACGTTAGAAGAACAACAAAATAAATAGAATAAAACAGAATACAAGTTGTTGACCGAACGGTACAGCTAGACCTACCGACTGTTTGGAACGTTCTAGGGATCCGCCTCTCTACGATTACCCCGGTGCCGATTCCCAATCACCCGAGACAATAACCCGACGCTTGCGCCAGGTCTTTTGGGAGCTCGGCACCCCAACCACAAAATGTCCACGCTGCCTGCCGAAGGGCAGTTGGACTGCACCCATCCCCCCTGACTCGCCACTTTCGCCCTCGTCACACTGGACAGTTGGGCGAACTGCTCATAGGTGGGCTCCCCCTCCCCCGCCAGGTTGAAGCGGCATCGTCCCGATCAGTGTAATCCAAAAGTTTGGATTGTACCTACCCGCGCGTATCCAAGCGCCGAAAGGATCTTCTGCACCGAATGCCGCAGCGGCAGCCGAAGCCCATGCTTGAAAACATCAGCTGAAAAAGACAACTCTTTTGTCATTCTCACTCAACGACTCCAACGGCTCTGGGATTCGCATCCCCACCGAAGCCGGAATGTTATACTCAGCCCGGATCTTGGCCAGCTCACCTTCGGTCAAGACGTTCTGCTCCAGATGATCAACTCCGAACACCAACTCCTTCGGCTGCGTCATTGGGATCCGCTGCCTACCCTTGACAACGGTCACCACCCCCTCCCCTGCCACAGCCGTGACACATCGGCCGCATCAGCTCCACGGCCTGATGTGGAAGGCTCACCAGCCCCACCATCCCTAGCTTCGGTGGGCACATCCGTTGCCGTCGGCTGAGCATTCAGTGCATCTCCCACTTGAGAGGACGCACGAGAAGTGCCCCGCCCCTCAGCACACTCCTCTGTTTCCCCCAGCACTTCAACACTTGAGGACCTAGCAGAGTCGGCCCTATGAGAATCGGCCCTCTCATGGCCCTCAGAAGAACTTCCCAGAGGACGATTCGTCCTCGAACGCAACCGGACTACGCCTACCCTCAGATTCGGTATCAGACATCTACAAACACAAACGAAGGGAAACTAAATGTCATGCTACAATCAAACACTCATCCTACACCCTAGAGGTTCATGTTCATCGACATTCATACATGTTCATGCACCCAATCAACAACTTTGATCCAACTTAAGATGAAATAAAGCAACATACCTTGTTTGCACGGTGGTTCTTTTCTCCGGAAATCGCCTCCGCCTTTAAAACACTCGCCGGAAATCGCCTTCAAAGCCTTCGCTCAATCGCCGGAAATCGCCTCTCACGAGCTCTGATTGCTCTCAAAAATTGCCAAGTGATTCACTCACCCCTTGTGCCGAACGGGAGGCGTACAGTCGTGGGTTATCACGCCAGCCTCTCAGACCATTCGGTGTCAGATGCCGTGTCTTTTCCAAGCTCACTCGCTCGGGCACTTGGGGGACTACATGCCACCATCGACAATAACAAGACCACGGAGTCCGGATCAGAACGCGAAGACAAGTTCAAGTCCCCAACCAAGAAGTCGCTTCTCAATCGGTAACTTGGGGGACTCCTGTTTGTACCATATCTGACCCTCCCCTCATTTAGTGACACGTGGATCAGAAAGACCCCAAGCTCCCAAGACTCTGAGGAAACGGCATTGGGTACCGATGACGCCGTCTCACTTCAATAAGCCCCCTCTCCTGGCCAGGGTATACAAACGGTATCGGCTACCGATGATGATATCTGGAATGAGTAAGCCGTCGCTTCTGACCCCGCATAACATATAATCGGCGTCGCGTACCGATTCTATAGAATTAACCTCGGAGCACCCACCCTAAATATCTAAGGACTCGTGTCAATCTCACAGGCCCTCCCACGAGTCCCACATCGGAAATAAGTACTAAGAGCATGCAAAATGCCCTTTATAAATAAAGCCCCTTCACTGCAATGCAAGGGTAAGACTTTTCAGCTTGACTTATATGCTCAATATATGGTCAACAGCAAGAGCTCTTAGAAACAAACTTACTTTGGCATCGGAGGGTCTTAGGCTGGTTCCACACGGTTCCATAGACCTTACGAGCCTCGGCTTCTTTCCATTCAGGATTAGCAGTCAAGGATAAGAAGAATCTACATCGGATGCCCAATCGATCCCTTCGATCGTCCACATCACCTGTAAGTTGCACTCATCTTAATCTGTCAAGTTTTAGTGCCAACATGAACTTTTCATAATGTCAATTTCTTGAGCAGCTATGTCTTATTTTGCACTCACTTTGTAAATGCTTAGTTTTAAAAGAAAAAAACAATTGGAGAGATCAAATCGAATGTATCATATCAACTATCAGCTAAATATCACAATCAAAAACATAATTTTTCCATTATAACATCAAGGGCCTAGATGGCAGTAAAACGCCTCAATAATATATAATCCAAGACTTACATTTCATGTAAACACATTTCTTTCACCTCCCACGCATCAAATAATTGTCTTTGATAGTGGTTTCATCTTCTTGTTTGGGCTGCTTAATGTTAGCTGCACCCCTTCTATGGGTTCATAATCCCCGTACTCTCTGAGATTCATAATCACCATAAACTACATTTATAAGGGTTTTGATACATACACAATATAATAGAATTCAACGTACAAATTAATGTTATTGATGTAACACAAGAAATGTGAAGAGAACTTACGGAGTGAAGCCAAAAGTGAGGATGAATCGACCACAAGCCTCAATATCCACATGAAGAAGAGTTGAATGTAAGGTCTTGATCATATGTCTTCCATCTTCTCGAACAAATATTTGAAATGCGGTGATACAAATATGTTGAACCTTGTAAAATTCATAATTAGTGCCGGTCTTAACATGAAAGAAATCTTGGTTCCCCAAATGAACAAAATAGTCACTCTCTAGCCCATCAAATGGACATGGTGGAGACGCAATCGGCAATGTCCATATGCATGGACCCTCTTCCATTAATGCAATGACTTGAAGTCAAGTTTATCGTCTTCAATCATAACTTATTCTACAAGTAGTTTATTTCGTGTTTATCACTTTGAAGTCATTAAGGCTGAAAAGTCTTGAACCGGATTATAAGTCATTGATCATCATCACCACACACATTCTTGTCTGTGGAGTAGTGTCCATATATATGCATGGACCCTCTTCCATTAATGTAATGACTTGAAGTCAAGTTTATTGTCTTCAATCATAACTTATTCTACAAGTAGTTTATTTCGTGTTTATCACTTTGAAGTCATTAAGGCTGAAAAGTCTTGAACCAGATTATAAGTTGTTGAAAAATAATGGATATTTGGTGGAGACTTCTACAAGCTAGCAGAATTTTCTAGAATAATTTAGAATGCAAATTCGGTGGATATATCCCCTAAATTCTAGTCACTAACTTAATTGAAGCTACAATATGTGGCTGGAATTACAAGTTAATGTCGGTTTACTAGAATAACCGACCTTACTACTTGGTTTGTTCCCTCTATAAATAGGCATTAAGCTTTCTGTTTGTAATCAAGCTAGTGATAAAGGCCAATAAGCCTAAACACTAAACACTAAGCACTAAGCACTAAGCACTTTCTAGTTGAAGAAGGCCAATAAAGCTTATTACTAAAAACATCCTCTGTTTTATGACAAACATTCTTGTCAGGCTAATGTGGGACCGAATATACTCATGTTGAAGCTTCGAGTCTTCGACATGTATGAGAGAAGTGGAACTGGAAAGTTGGGCTGATCAGCCACCTCTGTCTTTGGTTTCTGATGGTCTCCTATTTTGCTGGGGCGTAGAGGTAGTAGAGCTACCAGTTGATATTTCTCCTTTTGTAAAGCTTATTTGCCCTGTTGAGGCGTTTTTTGAATGAATTATCCTTTACCGACAAAAAAAAATACAATATATACTATTAATATCATTTGTGATAAAAGTTGATATATTAGATATTACTTTGGAGGGGATAATTTATGATATTAGATGTTTATGTCGCTCTTTTGGTTCCGTTGAGTTTACTTCCGCGCCGCGACAATGCAATGAATCGGCACACTGTTGCATCCTTTCCGACCAAAAAATTTATCTCCTAAAAGGTGAGGGAGATTGTGGACACTGGACAGTATAAGTTGTTGAGTATTTTCTTCTCTCCGACCAAAAAAATTCAAAATAGTTGCTTTATTATTATTATTATTATAAGTTAATAATGTTCAAAAGCACGAATTAAAGGAGAGGGATGAAGAAAAAAAATACACTTTTGGAAACGGAAAATGAGCTGTCTTTGCTTACTTGGTTACAACTTTACAAAGAATGCGTTGACATTGACTTGAAGTCAAGCTTCATAGATTCCACTATTACTAGTCTTTTTACATTGATTAAATTTCGAAGTAATTTTTTAGTATGGCAACCCCAAGCTGTTTCGTAATCACTTAAAACAGGAGCGGAGGTAGAAAATTTTCACAAAAGGGGCACCTTAGATATTAATTTAAATATATTTTTTGTGAGGATCACAATCAAACTAATTTTTTACTTGATACAAAATTCCGAAACTCCATTATTTTATATGTTTCGATCCTAGCAAACAATATGTTGAAATAAAAAAATTCATTGTCAGTAAACTAAATTCTGGCCCAAGTTTAAAGAGGTTGGGCTCATAACTAAAATGGTCGTGTGGATTTGTTGCTAAAAAGAATTAATATTAATATTTTTATAAGGAAATGTTAATGAATTGAAAACAGTAACAGAATATGTTTCAGAATTTTATTTTATTTTTGGTCAACCACGTACGGAATTGAGGGGTTGAAAGAAAGTGGGAAGTTACTCCCCCATACAGCACCCACACATTACGGAATTGAGGGGTTGAAAGAAAGTGGGAAGTTACTCCCCCATACAGCACCCACACATTACGTGAGCTCTTAACTGGCTCCACTCCTTTCAGTTTTCTTTGGGTCTATAAAAGAGAACACTGGTGGGGACAAAAAAAGAAAAAAAACAAAGAAAAAAAGAAGGGCAGAAGCAAATATGCAGAGAAAGAGAAGCATCAAGTTATTGCATAAATCCAAAGAAGACACGAAGTTCTGTCACTGATTCGTTTGAGTATCCTTTTATGTACAATTGAATTGCAGGCAAAAAAAAGTGTGTGAAGCCATTATACAGAAGCCGTGAGGCCATTGTACAGAAGCCAGAACTTCCTCCATTTTTGAGATCAAGAAAGATACGATATCAAGAGAGATCTCAGCAGTGGAAAATGTAAACAAATCTTCTCAAAATTGGCAATAACTGTGCTACTTACATAAAGAGAGCTCTCAAAAGAACCTCTCTGTTGTGAATTACAAATGAGCTTCTGCAAGAACCCCACTGTACTAAGTGTTGTGAACACCTTGTGAGTGTCCATAGGCACATTGTGGTACTCAGAGAAGACCTTGCGAGTGTTCTTGAGTACCAAAAAAACAGAAAACATCAAAATCCCAAATGCTTTGTTATGTGCCCAACTCACCTTCAGCACAACCAAATTCCAGATCTGCAAATTGGAGAAAAAAGGGGTGGCAAAAATGTGCTGCAAATGGAGAAAACAACAACTCTGTTTTAGTCTCATTCATAGGCATAAACAAAAGAAAATATAAAAGAAAAACATTAAAAGGTATGCAGAAGTTATTGATTGCCAGAAAGCTTACAAAAAAGTTGAAGACTCACGCCCACATCTCGTGCTTCAAAAGTGCCAACGAAGAAAACTCACAAGCCAGACTGCCTATATAAGTCACTAAGACAATACTTCTCTGCAACAGTTTGTAAATGCCATTAAAGGTTCTCAATTTGTTTCTGAGGCAAATGAAACAAAGCAAAGCCAGCATCTTAGTCAAAGATCTCTGTTGGCAATCAAGGTGCACCAAAGCATCAAACCATTGTTACCAAGAGACAGCAGAGAATTCAAAATTGCCTTTGGACCCAAAACAATACAGTGAAGTCTTCAAGGAGACATAACAAAAGAAAAGCAAAAAGAGAGAAGGCTCGCCAATTTCAAATCCACATCCTGCCATCCCAAGATGGAAGTAGGAAGCAACAATAAAAAAAGGGAAAAAAGTTTGGAAGAACAGGACGAAACTAGCCAAAGAAAGGAAGAAAAACCAAAACAAAGGACAAAGAAAAGTCTGTACTTTGACAAACAGACGTGGCCTTCAAATTCCCATACTTCAATATTTTATTTGGTTATGTAGTCCAAGTCTGACAAAAAGGATAGGAAAGACCAAACTTATTTTAGTGTTTCTTTGGTTTTGGAGTGTCTCAAATTCAAAGCTCTGAAGTGATTATGGCTAACGGGTAATTGGAGAGATGTATTATTTGGTCCAATTTGAGTTAATTTAAACTACTCCAGATAAAGATGGGAGTAACTCAATTTGGATTGATCTCTACTACTCCAAAGGATATCAGTTTCAAATGGCACCTGGCTCTCAAAGCCTTTCTTACGTAGACTCATTTTCTTATGGGCCAAATGTCAAGGCCCGTAAATAAATTGATGGGTTGACAAAACAAATTACCCATTAACTTTCAAAAGCCCAAAATATTTGATGAGTGGCCCAAATAAATTATGCCATCCTCACAATCATATGTGAATAAATTAATGGGCTCATTAAAATACCTGTTAATTTTCTTTGGGCATTGACAATAAAAAATGGTACAAAACCATTCCAAATTTTCTTATGAGTCATCTACCTGTACAAATTTCAATGAGATCAAATTTAAATTTCTCATCCCACAAATTCTTTCAAGGGGTCATTCATTCCTTGAAAGTCAAATCAAATTTTCTAAACTACATCCGGTTTGATTCCGCCAAGGATACGTAGGCAATTTGGAAATTCAATCCAAATACAACCGCAAGTCCAAATAGAATCTCTGGTTTACCTTAACCAAATTTGCTCCGAACACTTTTCTAACCACAAAATCAAATTGAATCCCTGGTCCAACCACATTCATCCAAATTCCATAAAATATTTCTCACACCACAAATTCTTTCAAGGGGTCTTTCATTCCTTGAAAGTCCAATCAAATTCTCTAGTGAACTACAAAAGGCTTGATCCCCTAAAGGGTGTATGTAGGCAGTCTAGGGTTTCCTGGATGCAGCCATAACATTAAACCAAATTCCATTATTTATTTCATTCTTCACATTGGAATCAAAGAGTGTTCTCTTCTCAAAGAGATTATAATTAAGAGATATTTTTTTATCTTGAATGGGTCGTACTCAATTAATAATAAAAACTCTTATTGGTAAATAAGAGTGAGATTATGTTGGGTGAAATTTTAACGACTTTATTACATTTTTTATCTAACACAATCAAATGAAATATACTCACTAAGAAAATTTGAATGGTAAGTTATCACTACAAAAATGTAAGGTCGAGGTGTGACAATAAAGAGATTATTTGAAAGAGTAGCAATGATAGTGAAGAAAAGAAAAGAAAAAGGGGGGCTTTAAAATTTGGTTAAGAAAAGTAATCATTGTATTAAAGAAAAGTTGAGAGGAAGTCAAGTCGTCTGTCTCTCCAGGGTAATGATTAGCCCAATTACTTTTAGAAAAAATATTGCTCAGGAGCCAAGGTTGAATGTCAGCAAGGAAAAAGTGGGGGTTGTGGTTGGGCTGGAGAATGGAGTTCCAAACAGAACGGGCACTAGGGCAATCCCTAAGAATGTGAAGAATAGACTCAGAGAACCAGCCACAAATATCGCAAGCAGGGTCCACAGCAATATGTCTAATAACTCTTTGCTCGTTGGATAGAACTTTATCATGAAACAACAACCAGAGAAAGAATTGGAGCTTAGGGGGCAATTTCATTTTCTAAAGAACTTTCCAGGGTGGTGAATCATCACCATGGTTCCTGAAAAGCAAATTATAGGCTGACTGAACTGTAAAGATGTCGTTGGATGTAGGAAACCAGATTTGAGCCTGCATACCATTAAGACAACAAATAGGATGGCAAATAATCTGTTGTACAAGATCCTCAGAAACCACAGTTCTAAGTTTAGGAATATCCCACCAACCATCTTTAAAGAAATTGGAGACAGGGCAATCCTGCTCAATGGGGTTCAAGGTCCAAGCATGCTCTACGAGAGGTCTGTCAGAGAGCTAGTTGTCTTTCCAGGAACATAGTCTGATCCCCCATACCAATACTCCAAGACAAGCCTTTAGATAAAAGGTTAGACCCGTATAGAGAATGCTTTTCCAGGTAAAAGAGCAAGTAGAGTTAGTCTTTAAGGAGGGATCAAGAATAGAGCGATCTTTGAGGTATTTGACCTCAAGGATTTTAGTCCATAAGCCATCTTCCTTCTTGTGGATTCTCCAACCAAGTTTAGTAAGAAGGGCTTGATTCATATTAGAGGCACGCTTAAAACCCATGCCTCCCTTGCCCTTAGGCATACACGCAAGGTTCCATTGGCACAAATGGATCTTACTTTTCTTTTCAGTGCCTCCCCAAAAGAAGTTTCTATTCAACCAATCCAAATCACTACAAATGCTTGCATGTAGCTTGATGCTTTGCATTCCATAGATAGGAATGGCTAAAGTGACCGATTGGATGAGAGTGGCCCTTCCTGCGTAATTAAGGAGTTTGCTTTTCCATGAAGCAAGTCTACTATGAACTTTAGCCAACATGTTACCAAAGGTTTGCCGAGTGATTCTATAGTGGAGGAGAGGCATGCCCAGATATTTTCCCAGGTTGTTGGTGATAGGGGAAAGACAAATAGCACTGATATCACTAGTAGTCTCACTAGGCGTATTAGGAGAGCAGTAGACAATAGATTTCTCAAAGTTAAAAGTTTGGCCCGACGCTTTGCAAAACACATCTAGGCAATTTTTCAGGACCTTTGCCTGCTGGGTACTAGCCTCAGCAAAGAGCACCAGGTCGTCAGCAAAGAATAAGTGCAAAATTGAGGACCAACCTGGGAGGACTTGACTGGTTTCCACTTCTTCTGTCTAACAGCCTCAAAAATTAAATGAGAGAGCTTTTCAATACACAACACAAATATATAGGGGGAAAGAGGTTAACCTTGCTTGATCCCATTTTTTGGATAAAAAGGAGTTGCGAGTTCTCCATTCACACAAACCTGGTATCTAAAAGTTTAGACACAGTGCATGATAAGTTGAATGACATTCGCCGGCAGATTAACCTTAGCTAGAACAGATTCAATGAAGGACCAATTGAGGCGATCATAAGCCTTAGATAAGTCAATCTTCCATGCCATGAAACCCTTTTTACCTTTTGAAGTTTTGAACTTATGCATTATCTCTTGGGCAATAAGGATGTTGTCAGTTATGTGTCTTCCGGGTATAAAACTGACTTGGTTAGGGCCGATAAGCTTAGGTAGGATGGGTCTCAATTTAGCCACCAAGATTTTGGAGATAATCTTGTAGAGAGTGCAGCTAAGGCTAATTGGACGGAATTGCGTCGTAGACATTGGATTGTCTACTTTAGGAACCAAAGTGATTAAGGTGTAGTTGAGCTTTTAAGAGAAATTACAATCATGAAACGTTGTGCACACCATTTCAATAACAACACCCCCCCCTAAAAAGACCAAGATTACTCCTGTAGTATCACTGGAATTCCCCCCCCCCCCCCCCCTTTTAAATATCAATAATTATATTGCTTGAATTCAAAACAAAAAACAAAAAAAATCAGCCAAAAAAGAGAAAAGTAGCCTTCCGGATTAATAGATCTGGGGATGAAATGATCGAACCATTGAAGTATACAACAGTAAAGGGTATTGCAAAATAATGGGCTTGATTATCAGATTTTCTCTTTCTCTGTTTTTCTTTGTGACTCTTGCATACTTGAATACTTCCAATCCAATCCCATTCTCCTCTGCCCTCCTTCCTCTTTCTCTTTCTTTTATGTTCGGTTAGGGTCAAATATGGTGAGTAGGGTGTACTTATTAAAACTATATTTGTATTAGGGTAAATTAGTAATTCAATATTATATTAATAAGTACACCCTTTTGGTCATTTTATAGTAAGGTAAATTAGTAATTCAATAAATAATTTGGTAGTATGGTGTAATCAATTAATTTTAGGGTTCGTTTAGCACACTCAATTTAATTTTCCTTGCTTGCAACTCTTCACTTTTTGTTCCTATAAATAATACCCAATTTTTATAAGTAAAAACTCATAACTAGGATCCAACTCATCAATTTATCGCAAAATACCCCTATTTATATTCCAACGTGTGATGGGGTGGTATTTTAATTTTTAATTCTCTAATTTAGTGAGTTGATTCCCTCTAAAAAATTTGTCTGCAATTAATCATCCGTTTTATTATTAAAATTCATTAATATATATAGTCAACAATGAGTTGGCTGGAAAGGGCTTAGAACCGAACAATGAGTTAATCAATTCCATGTATGTCGTTTGATTTATGTGATATGATAACCGAAATGTAAAATGCAAGTGAGAAGATGATTGGATGATTAGAATGAAGGAGACACAAGGCAGGCATCGATTTTTCTTCAACTATGGAACCGTAGACCTTTGAATTAGTTGAAATTTTCGAGTTATTTTTCTCTATTTATTTTTTCATCCAAACAAAGGATAGTGCAATATAAATATTATAATTAGACGTTGGAAGTGACGTGGCATAATGCCTCCTCTTTCCCATGATCATCAAAGCACATGCACCAACTAGTGGTTAATATATAGCCCTGGAGACCAAGACCAACCATATGCACGTAATCCACCAACCATACCGCCGCTCTTCTCTCAGCCTCTCTCAGTCGCGTCGTCACGCAGGTCAGATTCTCTCTCTCTCTCTCTTTTTTTTTTCCCTAATTCGATTTTCTGACTCTCTGTCCTCCAGCAAGTCGGAGATTCCATCGCTCCCAACGTCCACCTCTTCGTCTCGCATAGCTCTCCTCTCTCTCTCTCACTCTCAGGACCTGTTCATCTCCCTCTCTCTCTTTCAGCTCATCTTCGATTCTGTTAATAGGGTTTTGCATCTGTTTGGGTATTTAGGTTTTGATTGTGTGTGCATTTGTTTACCTGCTCCTTCCTTGCGAAAAATCAATGCTTGGAGGAGTTACCGATTGTTGTTTGCAGATTTATGTCTTCTCTTTTGCAGATTTATTTTTTATTTTTGTTTTTTGATTTTCTGTTTTTCTGTTTTTGTTGATGGTCGTTACCAGATTGGAATCTACACTGTACGAGGAATTCAATATGGGGAGGAGATCACATTCGACTACAATTCTGTTAGAGAGGTATGCCTCTTTTGCCAATGGGTCTCATTTACACTAGATTGCAATCTACATGACTAAGTGTGTAACAATTGGTGCCAATCTATTTTTTGACAGAGTGAGGAAGAATACGAAGCATCAGTTTGTTTGTGTGGCAGCCAAGTTTGCCGGGAAGCTACTTGAATTTGACAGGCGAAGGAACTTTTCAAAAGGTAGTAGGAAATAATTGCTGTACTCAAGTCTTAGAGGCTCAGGTTCCTCTTGAGGGGAGCCATTGAAGTGTTGTTGGTATTCTTCTCTTTTATCTTTTAAAGTCATTTTATTTTTTATTAACTGGAGTGTTGTGCATTCACCAGGTGCTGAAGGACTGCCAGATTGGGTGATTGCATATTCGGCTCGCTTGGTATGTGACCTTCCTGCTTCCTCAATTTTTCATTTTTGGTAATTTTTGAAATCAACTATCATTTACTCTCCTGTCACTTTCATTTTGGTTGAAGGTGAGGTTTATAAATTTTGAAAGAACAAAGCTTCCTGAGGAGATTTTAAAGCATAATTTGGAAGAAAAAAGGAAGTATTTTTCAAATATTTGTCTTGAGGTTGAGAAGAGCGATGCTGAGGTTCAGGAGAGTGTTGTTGACTAATCTCTGTTTGTGTGTGTGTGTGTGTAGGTGTTATCATGCATGCATGGGTGCTCCCTTGCTTATTATTTCTTTTTGCGTGACAGGCTCAGGGTGTGTACAACCAAAGGCTTCAAAATTTGGCTGTTACTCTTGATAAGGTGATTACCTTTTTCCAATTTATAAAGGAGCTTGTCATCCTTTTGTTTCTTTATCACTTTGTTAAATACTTGTTAAAGTAATTTAGTGGATACCTTTTGTACTGAGAGTTGTGCTCAAGCACATTGTCTTGAGGTTGTGGTTTGGTAGCCAAAGAGGAGGTAGACCTTGTTGTTAGAGACATGAGAGAAGCAGTGTATGTTATCAAAATGAGCAAGCAGGTAACTCATTTGGTTGTCTTTGATCATGAAAATGGTCTATTATTCTGATATTTTTCTTTTGATGTTGCATTTCTTGATCCATTTTCACTTCTAGGTTTCTAGAGTGTTGTTTTTATTTTCTACAAATTCAGGTTATTGATGGCAATACATGGATCTGCTAGGTTCACTTGGTGTACTCGATGTTCTAAGATGCGGCAACAAAAGAACAAAAGAATGGAGTTATAATTTTAAATTTGATTGTAATTTAATTTGTTTTATTATGTGTATTTTCTTGTTGGTTGTAATTTTAAATTTAATATTGGATTGTTTTATTATTTTTGTCAAAGAATAGTGGTTGTTTCAATATGGGAATTGGGCCAATAGTGATGTCTAAGGCCCAAAAATTTTAAAAATCAGATGGTCTTGAAGCTTAAATACACAAAAAAACCAAATTGGGCTTACAGCAAGCCCAAACCGTAGAAGGGGAAGGGAGGTCCGGGTTGGTTTGGATTTTGGTATGAATTTTAAGCAAAACCGGTCCAAACCGAACCGGTTTGCATTTTCGGTTCAGGTTCCATATTTTAACAAAAATCGGTCCAAACCGGACCGTGCCCACGCCTACCACGCGCGGGCGCGCATGGGTGTCCAAAGCGATAACGCTTCGTCGAAAAATCTTAAAATCTTGGCTCCAAACTCCTACCCTAGGTAATACCCCTACTTTGGAGTCACTTTTGTTCTTGGGCATACCCCAAATTCTCGACGGAAGTGGCCGAAAATGGAGGTCGAAACCGGCAGATTTTTCAACTCGAAAATCGACTTGCCTACGCTAAAAATTGAAGCAATCCTACCCAACCATCAGCTAGAGCATGAAAAATAGTCGAAATTTCATACCTCATTCGTCCGATTTGGTGAAGAAATGAGGGAGAACGAAGCCTGGAAAATCTGTTTAAAAACCAGCCCGTTTTGCAGTTTTCCGGCGAGATTCCGGCATCTCCAGGCGGGGGCTGGCCGGGAAAGGAAGAGGGGTGGCGGGGGTGCGATCGGTCGGTCCCATGGCCGGTGGCTGCCGGAGATGACGATGGCGACGGTGAAACCGTCGCTCCTGGGCAGACGGGGGGGGGGGCTCGCACGGGAGAGAGAGAGAGAGAGAGAGAGAGAGAAATTCTGAGTTTTTATTAAAATTGAACTTCGAATTAATTACGGTTGTGCCACTGAGAGTTTTTAGATCGTAACTTCTTCGTTACAACTCCGAATCGAGCCCACTCCGTGTCTACGGACTCATATTGATGTGCTCTACGCAACGGTATAACCGGAAGTCCCAAATTCCTTCCCGAACTTAAAATGACCTTTTTGACCCTTTTTATATTAAATAATATTTTAAATTTTCAAAAAAACTTAATTAATTCAAATCATTTTATTTTATTGTTTACTCCAATTTATTTCCTCTTAATTTAATTATTTTACTTCTTTTTAGGACCGGGATGTTACAGTGGAAGTTTTTATCCCCCCCCCTCTCTACTCTCTCTCTCCAACTCCCTCCCGACCCCATCCCATAACCCATCAACCTAGCCACTCTAGTTTCTCTATTCACCACCCCGACCCCAAAACCAAATCTCTATACAACCACCTAGTCATGTCACATTTGTTGCTGTAATTCTCCTTCTCTCCAACCATGGACAATGAAGTGGAAGCTGCGGACCAGGTCACCATTCACCTTGAAAATAGCATGTGCTCAGCTAAGAGGAGGCGCGGCGTAACTCTTGCCGGCTTCCTCATCACTGAGAAAGAACCTCAGATCGGTGGAGTGAAGATTGCCCTCCAACGTGAGTGGCGAAACATCGTACACTCGGACAACGTAAAGATTGCATGGGCCAGCCCCAATGTATATATCATCACGTTGCATCTGTTGTGGTGGCTAAGAAGCTAATGGAGAAAGGTCCCTGACACGTCCACGACGACGTCTTCTCCATCCAGCCATGGTCAAGTAACTGTGCACTAGATGAAATCCACCTAAACAAAGCAACCTATTGGATACAAGCACATGGGATCCCCCTTGGTTTGATGACGGAGAGAAATGCTCGACAGATAGGAGGGAGAATTGGCACTGTTATTGGTATTGAGGACCCTGCCATCAATGGAACCATGAGCTTTCTACAGATGAGAATCGAGATTGACTCGACAAAACCCCTTCAGCTTGGGTTCTGGCTTCCCAGGGCGAATGAGAGAAAACCTGGATCAACCTGAGATATGAGGGATTGCAGCGGTTCTGCTTCCGCTGCGGCAGACTTGGCCATGCAAACCTTTTGGGCAAACCATGTGTTCATACTCTATGTCCGGTTGCTGCTCGGGAGGAACTGAAGTATGGAGTGGGGTTGGCGGTGAGTACCACTCGGGGGCCTTCTCCCCTCTTTCCTGTTAAACACTCTCGTAATACAAACCTTTCTCTGCTGGTAACGGAGGTATTACCGGGGAAGCGGAGTATTGAGGAAGACGACCATGGCCGTCCCGGACCCGGTTCCGCGACAGTCGGCTATTCCTTTCCGACAAAGTTTCGACATTGCCGACCACGTGCAGTTGGATGGGGGACAACACGCTGTCATGGTTCCCAATGAAGTGATGGGCTTACATCCTACTGTGTCAGATATTTATTCTAATTCAAAGGCCATTATGACACCTGTTTTTTCCCATAGTGCTCCAGCTAAAGGACAAGGAGGGGAGGCTCTAGGCGTGGTGCCAACTGAAACTAATATTGAGTCTCTCAATATTAATTCTTTTTTGGCCCCAACACCTTCTTTGGCTTGTGTCAGTAAGGACCGTACCCATGTTGTTGAGTCGGAGAATATTCATGTGGCTGTTGCGGAAGTTGTCACACTCCACAAGCTGGCATCCTTGACTCCTGAACTTGATCCCACAAGTGACACGATACAACCTGCTCAAAAGAAGCGTGGCAAGAAGAAATTCTTTCTTGAAGGTGGTAACCCCCCTTCAAAAAGAAAAAAATTCCTTCCGTCGCTTAGTTCAGGTTGCTCTTTAAAACTCACAAGAGGAACCTTGGGGGCTAAAGCGTGTGCTAAAGGGGGGCGTAGACGGACACAAGGCTGCATTGGTGTTACTCATTCTACAATCAATAATTCAATACTGTGTGAGGTGGTGGTGAGTCCATCTAAAGAGGGTACTACTCACAATGCTCTTGATGAAACAAAGCTATGTGAGGTGGCGGTTAGCCCATCCAAAGATCTGGAAATCTTTGAACTGAGGGCTAAGATCGGTAAGGTTGACGGCGGTGGTGGCTGGCCTTTGACAGCCACAAGGGGTCCATGATACTACTATTATGGAATTGTCATGGCCGGGGCATTTTTATGACAATTCATCATATTATGGTGCCTTTTTGCTCCATAAGCCCCTCTACACTGTGCCTCTCTCTTCTTATTGGAGGTGTCGGCAGCTTTGTTTTTGTGTGTTTGTCTTTGTTTCCTATTATGCTTGTTCTCCTCCGATTCCTTGCGGCTTTGTCTCGATGTTGGATCTTCTCCACCGTGTTACGTTCTGGAGTGTCTCTCCTCAGTAATACTATTGCTGTTGAGGATGCTTTTAAAGTTCATTTGGCACTTACCTCTCGGATTATGGTAGCGCTCTCTCTAGCCGTGATGGCGTATCCATCACCATCTTCCTCCCTGTTCTTTGGCTTCCTGACTTCTCTGGTGGTTTTGGTCTCGCGTTGGGTGCCTTGCCAATTGGTTATTGGTGGTGCGGCATTTCTCAGTTTCTTGTATTACGGGTTTTCTTTTTTTGTTTCTTGACTTTTGTTGTTTTTTTAATTTGACTGGGTAGGAAGCTTGGTTCTAGCCTTGAACTGAGGTCTAGCTGCTTCTACCTGGTTCGTGTACTTCCTGGCTCAGTTTGCAATCAGTTACGTAGCATCAGTTACGTAACGAGAAGATACAAAAAAAAAAATACAATTTTTGTAGCATCAGTTACGTAGGGACGCGTTGTGATGAAGATCAATATATGAGTGGAGAAATTATCTTATTCCACCAAGTCACGTAACGAGAAGATACAATATTTATCCCAATTGAAGGCGTTACATCACGTGCCGAACACGCAAACAACGCTAGCATTAGCCTATTTCAATACCATTCAGAAATTGCCAAATTTAATGACTTTCCATCATAGTATTCATTAGGGGTGGGCATTGGAACCGCAAAACCGAACCAAACCAATCCGAAAAAAACCGTGTTGCCCGGAAAAGTCAAAAACCGAAATAAATCCAAACCGAACCGGTTCAGACCGGTTTCGGTTTTTCATCCTAAAGAACCGGTCCAATCCGAACCGGTCCAATAGAGTTAATTAATATATATTTTTTACATTATATATATTTATAAAAAAAGCCTTAAGTGACTTAGGGTTTTTTATTTCTTCTTTTTCCTCCCCTCCCATCCCATTACGTTTCTTCCTCCCCTTTCGTTTCATACTCAGCCAGCCGCCACCGATTCCAAACCTCTTTTTCAGCCATCACGTCACGCCTCTCTCTACCGCCGCTCTCTCTCAGCCTCTCAGCGCCGTCGTCACGCAGGTCAGATTCTCTCTCTCTCTATCTTTTTTTTTTCCCTAATTCGATTTTCTGACTCTCTTTCCTCCAGCAAGTTCGGAGATTCCATTCGCTCGCAACGTCCACCTCTTCGTCTCGCATAGCTCTCTCTCTGTCTCACTCTCAGGTCCTGTTCATCTCCCTCTCTCTCTCTTTCAGCTCATCTTCGATTCTGTTACTAGGGTTTTGCATCTGTTTGGGTATTTAGGTTTTGATTGTGTGTGCATTTGTTTACATGCTCCTTCCTTGCGAAAAATCAATGCTGGAGGAGTTACCGATTGTTGTTTGCAGATTTATGTCTTCTCCTTTGCAGATTTATTTTTTGTTTTTGTTTTTTGATTTTCTGTTTTTCTGTTTTTGTTGATGGTCGTTACCAGATTGGAATCTACACTGGACGAGGAATTCAATATGGGGAGGAGATCACATTCGACTACAATTCTGTTAGAGAGGTATGCCTCTTTTGCCAATGGGTCTCATTTACACTAGATTGCAATCTACATGACTAAGTGTGTAACAATTGGTGCCAATCTATTTTTTGAGAGAGTGAGGAAGAATACGAAGCATCAGTTTGTTTGTGTGGCAGCCAAGTTTGCCGGGAACCTACTTGAATTTGACAGGCGAAGGAACTTTTCAAAAGGTAGTAGGAAATAATTGCTGTACTCAAGTCTTAGAGGCTCAGGTTCCTCTTGAGGGGAGCCATTGAAGTGTTGTTGGTATTCTTCTCTTTTATCTTTTAAAGTCATTTTATTTTTTATTAACTGGAGTGTTGTGCATTCATCAGGTGCCTTAAACTGCCCAGATTGGGTGATTGCATATTCGGCTCGCTTGGTATGTGACCTTCCTGCTTCCTCAATTTTTCATTTTTGGTAATTTTTGAAATCAACTATCATTTACTCTCCTGTCACTTTCATTTTGGTTGAAGGTGAGGTTTATAAATTTTGAAAGAACAAAGCTTCCTGAGGAGATTTTAAAGCATAATTTGGAAGAAAAAAGGAAGTATTTTTCAAATATTTGTCTTGAGGTTGAGAAGAGCGATGCTGAGGTTCAGGAGAGTGTTGTTGACTCTCTGTTTCTGTGTGTGTGTGTGTGTAGGCGTTATCATGCCTGCCTGGGTGCTCCCTTGCTTATTATTTCTTTTTACGTGACAGGCTGAGGGTGTGTACAACCAAAGGCTTCAGAATTTGGTTGTTACTCTTGATAAGGTGATTACCTTTTTCCAATTTATAAAGGAGCTTGTCATCCTTTTGTTTCTTTATCACTTTGTTAAATACTTGTTAAAGTAATTTAGTGGATACCTTTTGTACTGAGAGTTGTGCTCAAGCACATTGTCTTGAGGTTGTGGTTTGGTAGCCAAAGAGGAGGTGGACCTTGTTGTTAGAGACATGAGAGAAGCAGTGTATGTTATCAAAATGCGCAAGCAAGTAACTCATTTGGTTGTCTTTGATCATGAAAATGGTCTATTATTCTGATATTTTTCTTTTGATGTTGCATTTCTTGATCCATTTTCACTTCTAGGTTTCTAGAGTGTTGTTTTTATTTTCTACAAATTCAGGTTATTGATGGCAATACATGGATCTGCTAGGTTCACTTGGTGTACTCGATGTTCTGAGATGCGGCAACAAAAGAACAAAAGAATGGAGTTATAATTTTAAATTTGATTGTAATTTAATTTGTTTTATTATGTGTATTTTCTTGTTGGTTGTAATTTTAAATTTAATATTGGATTGTTTTATTATTTTTGTCAAAGAATAGTGGTTGTTTCAATATGGGAATTGGGCCAATAGTGATGTCTAAGGCCCAAAAATTTTAAAAATCAGATGGTCTTGAAGCTTAAATACACAAAAAAACCAAATTGGGCTTAGGCAAGCCCAAACCGTAGAACCGGAAACCGAACCGGAAATCGGCAGGTCCGGATTGGTTCGGATTTTGGTATGAATTTTAAGCAAAACCGGTCCAAACCGAACCGATTTGCATTTTCGGTTCAGGTTCCATATTTTAACAAAAACTGGTCCAAACCGGACCGTGCCCACGCCTAGTATTCATTCATACAAGGGAGAATGACAGTGAGTGTATAAGTGTGACAATTGACACGCATGAACAAGCGAAGTTCATACTATACTGGGTATATTGATATTGTTTTTCTTCATTTTTCTAAGAAGAGCTTTGTTTAATTAAAAGTAGTGCAAAATAAGTAGCTATGTGGTTAAAAAAGGGTTGGAGGAGCTGACATTGCTGTCGTGTCATGGATGCCTTGCTAATTGCTAAAGAAGATAATAATGTGTCACGGAGTGCCTAGACAACAATCATGAATCATGGATATTGGCTGCTCAAATGCTCATATCAATGTACGACCACTAGGTTTCCACACCATCCAACTGCATGCCTAGTCATCCAATTCTTGTCATTTGAATAACTTATCGACATAAGGGAAAAAAAACTAAAATTATATTAGATGTAGGTCGACGAGTAAGGTTTCTTGTTACATGTATCATATTTATCGATCATATTGTATAAAATATTTTTATTAATTTCTAATTTAATACGGTATACAAATAGTTTATATGTAGTTGGGTTATTTATAGCTTATTAATATATATATATAAATTATTCAAATGGTCCTCAAATTTGTACCCGATTTACATTTTGGTTCATAAACTAAACTATTCGTTCAAATGGTCCACCAACTCTTTATTAATCGGTGCTTTAGTCCTACCATTACATTTTTTGTTAAATTTAGTCATGTGAACAGCACATGCTACATTTGTATGGGTAAATAAGACTTTTGACCTATGTATCACCCCTTTATCACTACTATATCACCTATGTATTACCACTGTATCACCTATGTATCACCACTTTATCACCTATTTGGGGAACGTAGGACGGTTATGGCGGTTTTACCCTTACATTTGATGGCAACATTAACATAATTTAACAGTAGGATCAATGGAGCAATTAATATAGAGTTGTTGGACCATTTGAATAAATAATTTAATTGAGGCACCAAAATGTAAATCATGTACAAATTTAAGGACCATTTGAGTAATTTACCCTATATATATTGAGAATATGCCACCAGATCCATGCATACGTGCACCTTATTATGCAGATTGTCCAAATGCATCATAAAAAAGAGCTCGAATTTTCTTTTTCAAAGTCAAATGGAGTTGGTAAATTTCACATTGAGAATAACATTTTCATCCCAAACAATGATTCTTATAAAAAAGTTAAATGCTTTGCCGCTGTGCTAAAAGAAAAAGAAATAAGTTTTTTTTTTCTTCCTAAGTTTGGTTAGTTGATGAGATTTGGGTCCTGTTTGATTCACAGAACGAATTTGAGAGGAAATCACTTTCCATGTCATTTTCCAAGGAATAAGAAATGAAATATTCCTTTTCCACATTTGATAAAGCCGGAAAAATAACTGTAAAATATCACTTTATTTCCTTTTCCATATTTGTTTTGAATAGAGATGGAAAACAAAGTTTATATAATTTTTCAATTATACCCATATTAAATCAAATAAAAAAAGAATGCATTCAATGATATATTGTAATTCTAAATTGTTAATGAGTACAAAATGATCATGAAATATGTGCATTTAATGTTGGTTTATTTTCTCAGACTTTCCCATAAGGAGAGAAAACAAAACCCAAGTTAGATCCAAATCGCCCATGTTTAGATTACAAAAGCAGGCAATAAGCTGAATCATTGCCTGATTACAATACATAGCAAACCCAAAGACATAATAGGCTGAATCATTGCAGTTGTTACTAAACAACTGCAGCTACTTCAGGAAAGGTGTCACTCTTAAATTTATGAGACTCCACAACAGTTCTTGCAGCTGTCATGAGAACTTGTCCATTGACATAGTGTTGCCGACAGACAGGCATGTAGACATCAGCTCCGGCAATCAGTTCGGTTCGTGTCTCTTCTGTCTTCCTCAGGGTAAAGAAAGCTCGTTTGCCACACAGTTCACATCGAGCAGTCAACTTGGTCACAGTATCAGCCACAGGTATTATTTCAAGCACAGAGCCAAAGCTCCTCCTGCGAATAATAATCATACATTCATTAATGAGAGAGCAACAAAAACCAACTACAGCAGCTAATAACACAAGCATAACTGCAGGGCAAGAAGAA
The DNA here is from genome assembly GCA_018703695.1 of Prunus fruticosa. NCBI lineage: Eukaryota > Viridiplantae > Streptophyta > Magnoliopsida > Rosales > Rosaceae > Prunus > Prunus fruticosa. The sequence continues at coordinate 29,978,345 of CM031919.1, forward strand.
CCCTAAAAAAATTAGAAAGTTTATTTGAAAGGCACCTCAAGTAATCACCATCCAGGCCTGCAACAATAATAGTTTTTCCATCATGATCAGCAGCCATGCAGCAGAAATCATATAGATCCTCGAAAAACTGGGCCTCATCAATACCGATGACATCAAGCTGCCAACATATCCCAACAAGGAGAAGGGAATTAGAATACATCATATGTATCAAATCACAGACACTAACCATGACCTTAGGTCATTGGCCTATTCTAACGTCACTCAGTCATATATAACTAGAAAAAATTAAAAAAAAGTTTGATAAAAACCCAACAAAGGTTACACATTTCCCAGCTCCAAAATTACCTTCTCATAAGCCTCTCCTCCAAAATTTTGCCTAAAGGACGACAGATCGGGCAGAGCCCAGCACGGAAACTTTGCCCCATCATGCGTCACAACCGAATCGATAGCATATCTCGTATCCTTACTGGATTTTATCATTGCCACATTTCTACACATAATATACAAACAACAAACTATAAATTTCTCATCTTTATCAAAATTAAATGAAAATTCAGAATCAATCTACCTGCCCTGGACCAAAGCTTCAATCTTTATTCAACATCCCACAAATTCATCTTGGATTAGACATAAAAATTCGAAATTTACCTGCCGTTGTTGCCCTCGGACTTGATCCGACGAAGGAGGGCGGTGGTTTTGCCCGCGAACATGGGGCCCATGATAACATGTACCTCCCCGGAGGTGCGGCTGGAAGGGGCAGAGGCAGCAGAATCGCTGGTCAAGGGAATTGAGTGAAAGAAGCCATAGATTTAGGGTTACAGAAAGAGAAGGGATTTAAAATTTTGGGAGGGAAGAAGAGAGGTGGGAAGGAAAGTGCTCTCATGATCAGAATAAATAGTGCGAGGAGAGAAAGATGGAGAGACATGGATTTGAGTTTGAAAGATTTGGAGGGAAATCACAAACTTTTGGTTTTGGAGGTAAACTCTGATTTAGTGGGAGAAAAAAATTAAATTTGTGATTTTTCAGACCAAGGAAAATGAGAAATTATGATTATTGACCCCAAAAGAATAAAAAATGGGCCGAAATCAAATTATTGATTACTTGATCTGAGGCAGAAATTTAAATAACCAAAATTATTTGCATTGTAGTGTTCGACACGCTTGGTACCAGAAGAAAAAAAATGTTGTGTTTAACACGCTTCTTAAATTTTAAAATTCCTATTTTACCCCCATTCACCTATTTCAAATTAAATTTTACTAACTTTGACAAAACAACATTTTACTAACATATGCTTTATCAATGATTCGTTACAGCACCACAAATTAATACAAGCAAATTACACCACCACCCTTGTTGTAATAAAATAGAATGCACCAGACCCCATACAAGAATTCTAAACAACAAAGCAGCAGCTGCAAGATAAACATGGATTTAAAATAAGTACTTAGTTTCTGTGTCCTCTCCTCCTCCGTGTGCCTCTTGGCTGCCTCTTCCTGCTAAATTTCTCTAAAAACCATTCATGATTCTTGCTTGTCCAAAAGTTCCCAGCAACCACTCCAACTATTAGACCACTAACAACTCCTGGCAGAACCACATACCAATCTAGTGCAATTTGAAACCCGGAATCTTCAGCTTCTTCAAAGATTGATGGTGGTAGCGATATTGAGCTATCGCATTTCTTTGACAAAGGCTTTCCACACAGACCTGAGTTTCCTTGGTATGAATCTTCTAGGAATGTACCAAATTGTTGGCCAAGTGGTATAGGACCCCAAAGATGGTTATCGGACACATTGAAATATGCAAGGAAAGTGAGTTGTGCCAAATTACTGGGGATCCTTCCTGAGAGTTGGTTTCGGGAGAGATCCAACGATTTCAGAGCTGTCAAGTTCCATAAAGATGACGGGATGAGACCAGTGAGAGTGTTGATGGAAAGGTTAAGCAAAATAAAGCCTCTTAGATTCCCAATGACACATGCTGGAATCTCTCCTTCAAATCTATTACTTGAGAAATCTATCAATCTTAGAAGATAAGGGGTCTTCATATATTTCAACTCAACACCTTTTGCAGAAATCGTGATCGAGTATGGATAAGTATAGCCATATCTAGATGAGCCGTCTGACTTCGGAAGGACTTCAAAATAAGGTCGCTGGATCTTGTCAACAAATTTCATGGAATTCCAGTTCTCTAAGTAGTTAGAGGGTAACATACCTGAAAAACCATTGTCAGATAAATCAGTGATGCACAACTTTGGGAAGTCATGGTTAGTTGCAGACTTCCCAATCATGCCATGAAATCGATTGGACCTCAAAATGAGAGCCTTTAATGCTGGAAGTGCTCCTAACCAAGATGGGAAGATGTCGCTTATCTAATTGTTTTCAAGATTAAAAAACTCTAATTGAGTGCAATTGGCCATTGATCTTGGTATCTTCCCCTTTAATTGATTGTAACTTAAATCAACCATTTTCAAACTATTGTCATCTGGACACATTTGAGGAATACTGCCATGAAAAGAATTGTTCTTCAGCATCAATATTCCAAGAGCACTGGAGTTCCCCAAACATTGTGGAAGCATGCCACTCAGGCTGTTGTTGGACAAATCAAGAATCTGCAAATTATTCAAGTTGCAGAACGATGGCGAAATTTCTCCACTATAATGATTGTTGTCGACTATATAGTTTCTGATTGATTGTGGTGGAATTGGCAGTGATCCTTGTAACATATTGGTCCCGAGATCTAAATTATATAGTTTCTGCCATGGAAGATTGATTGGATTTTGGTCAAATCCCGTTAAGAAGTTGGAAGAGAGGATAAGAGTCAACAAAGTTTCTCTAGTTGCATTCCACACCCATTTTGGTATTCGCCCTTGAATGTTGTTGTCTCTAAGTTGTAACTCTTGCAATTCGGATTGATATTTTAAAAATTCTAGAAACTCTGTTAAGTTGCATGAAATCAACTCTAGAACTGGAAGCTGTGGAATAGTAGCACTCAAATTGGTTATGATCTGCAGAGATTGTTATGTTTTCCTAATTAGATCGGTGCACTAGATACTAAGTCACATCAGGTTTGATAAGGGTTTAAATTAAGTTGTACTTTAAGGCCCAAAATCTTGTGAAATAAGGAAAGGTTTTGGGCCTATTAAAGAGTCCTATTTTTGTTTCCTTTTTGCGTGAACCGATTAAGTGGGCTTGGAAGATTAGTCAAGTCGGCCCCCGGTGATGAGTAGAGACGACTTGACCTAGCCCTATATAAGCTTAAGGCCCTGCTCTCATCAGACACGTTCTCTAAACCTATTCTCGTCATAAAGAGAGAGCTGAAACAAATTCCTAGAGAGAGCAGAAGTTCTTGAGCCGTCCCTGATAAATTGCTAGGATTGTTGCGCAACGGATATGATGAGTTCAAAGCTGTGTACTCAAGGAAGATGGCTCCAGGTATGTCTTCACTACTACAAAAAGGGCAAAAGACAACCAGAAAAAGACGACGGAAGAATAAAAAACCGTCGTTGTTTTTAAAAGACGACGGTAAATAAAAACCGTCGTGGATAAGTGACTTAAACAACTAAAAAATGGAGATACTTTGAGATTTTTTATAACGACGCACACAAATAAAAAAGCGTCGTCTTATTAAAAAGCTTTTCTTTAGAGTTAAAATCTGACCAAAAAACAACGACAGCAGGTATGACAAGCGTCGTCTTTTAAAAATCAAGTGTCCTTTTTTGGTAAAGACATAGTTGTTTTGAAAGAACGCCGTCTATTATATGTAAAGACGACGGTTTTTATATAAAAAGGGTCGTCTATTATATGTAAAGACGACGGTTTTTTAAAAAGGGTCGTCTATTATATGTAAACACGACGGTTTTTTTTATAAAAGGGGTCGTCTATTATGAAGTAAAGACGACCCTTTTCATATAAAAAGGGTCGTCTATTATATGTAAAGACGACGGTTTTTTTTAAAAAATGGTCGTCTATTATTAAGTAAAGACGACAGTTTTTTATAAAAATGGTCGTCTATTATTAAGTAAAAACGACGGTTTTTTTTATAAAAAAGGTCGTCTATTATTATGTAAAGACGACGGTTTTTTTTATAAAAAGGGTTGTCTATTATATGCAAAGACGACGGTGTTTTTATAAAGGGGTCATCTATTATATGTAAAGACGACGTTTTTTTATAAAAAGGGTCGTCTATTATTAAGTAAAGACGACCCTTGTTATATGAAAATTGTCGTCTATTATGAATTAAAGACGACTCTTTTCATATAAAAGGGTCGTCTATTATATGTAAAGACGACGGTTTTTTTATAAAAATGGTCGTCTATTATTAAGTAAAGACGACCCTTTTTATATGAAAAGGGTCGTCTATTATATGTAAAGATGATGGTTTGTTTTTAAAAAGGGTCATCTATTGTGAAGTAAAGATAACGGTTTTTTAAAAATAAGATTGAACGGTTATTTCAACTCTCATTTTGATGATTTTTTACAGCTACACTCCTTGACCCTATATGAATACAATGACTACATTCGATCGTCAATTTAAAATATTTACACTAGTGGATATCACAAAATCTTATGTTATGTTTAATGAAAGTATAAATAAACTCTTAATTGTTAGTGAATATATTGTTTTGATGGCATACGCATTCTACGAAACTAGTTTCAACGATCCAACCGTCAAACTTGTTTGTTTACACATCGTGATCATATACGCCAAAAATCGGGAAAAAAAATAAATCAAAGATCAAGTAACTGGACAAAACATTTCGACGGTTATAAACGAAAAATCAAGATTTAACAGTTATTTCAACTATGATTTTGATAATTTTTTACAGCTACACTCTCTTTGACCCTATATGAATACAATGACTACATTCGATCATCAATTTAAAATATTTACACAAGTGGATACCACAAAATCTTATGTTATATTTAATGAAAGTATAAATAAACTCTTAATTGTTAGTGAATATATTCTTTTGATGGCATACGCATTCTACGAAACTAGTTTCAATGATCCAACCGTCAAACTTGTTTGTTTACACATCGTGATCATATACGCCAAAAATCGTGAAAAAAAATAAATCAGAGATCAAGTAACGGGACAAAACATTTCGACGGTTATAAACGAAAATCAAGATTAAACGGTTATTTTAACTCCGATTTTGATGATTTTTTTACAGCTACACTCCTTGACCCTATATGAATACAATGACTCAATTTGATCTTCAATTTAAAATATTTACACTAGTGGATACCACAAAATCTTATGTTGTATTTAATGAAAGTATAAATAAAAAGGGTCATCTATTATATGTAAAGACGACGGTTTTTTTATAAAAAAAGGGTCGTCTATTATATGTAAAGACGACGGTTTTTTATAAAAGGGTCGTCTATTATATGTAAAGACGACGGTTTGTTATAAAAAGTGTCGTCTATTATATGTAAAGACGACGGTTTTTTATAAAAGGGTCGTCTATTATATATAAAGACGATGATTTTTTTATAAACAGGGTTGTCTATTATTAAGTAAAGACGACGGTTTTTGATAAAAAGGGTCGTCTTTTAAACACGCGAAAAAATGGCCGCTTAAGTGAATTCGCGCTCGACAAATTTTCAAATTTTCACCCGTCTTTGAAAACCTTATCTCTCATTAACAAGTGTCGTCTTTTAAAACACGTTAAAAAAAGGCTACTTAAGTGAATTCACGCTCGACACATTTTAGATTTTCCCCCGTCTCTCTCTAAAACCTTATCTCTCCCTCCTTGAAACCCTCCCTGCACTCTCTCAAAACACCCTCATGAAACTCTCTACAAAATCATCAAAAAATCGATATCAATGAAGGAGTTGAGAGATTGAGGTTTTTGGAGATCCATAAGATGTAGAGGGAGGTTCTGGATTTGATAATCAAAGCTGGTTGAAAGGTTTGATTTGAAAGATCTCTAACCTTCACTTTCTTCAAAGAAGATCTCGCTCTCAGGCACTCAACTCGCTCATCAAACTCAGCGATTAGATCTAGAAAGACTTATGGAAATCGGTCTATATATATATATATATGTTTGTTCATGTATTGTGCTAATTTCGTGGGATTTAAGTGAGTTTCTCATGTGGGTTTTTTTTATAAATATGCACAGCCGTCCCACAAGGACTTCGTAATCAAGAAGAAGCTGACGAAGAAGATGAGGCAAAACATACCCATCCCTCACTAGATCCGTTTGTTTTTTGACCGAAACATCATCAGGTCCAAAATACTTTTTGTTTTTGTTGTTTACTTTAATTATTTTGGAATTTCATTGTTAATTTTCTGAATCTCTGATTTTTCATTTGTTATGGTGCCACCACAAGAACAGGTTATGGTGCCACCACAAGAACAGGTACTTTGCCAATTATGCCAATTGTGTTCTCGCTGTTCATTCTAGAGCTCATAGCTCTTTTTGCTAAGGTTAGGTTACTGCTAAACAAGTTTATGTTTAAGAGTATTGGGGTCTCTTTCGTGCAGGTCTTTCCTTTTCCGGCACCAACAACTTGGAAAATGTGCAAGAAGGCAGAGCTAAGTCAACCCAAGAACAAATTGATGAAGTTAAAATCAAATTAGTAGAATTTGTGAGCTCCGTTATTTCTAATTATAGGTAGGAAGTATGTATGTAATAGAATAAAGATTGGTTGACTATGTAATAACTATTGACTCTTCAAAAAACTAAAGATAATAAAACGATGGTTTTATTGGAAAAACCGTCATCTGTATATATTATCAATGACCTCTTTTAACACCATAACGTCTTTTTATATACAATCAGCGGACGGTTTTACTAAAACATTGTTGTTTTAGAGTTAATATACGACAATATTTCAAGAAATCGTCGTCTTCACATTTAATAGATGATGGCTTTTTAACAAACCGACGTCTTTGGATATAATAAAACATAGTTCTTTACTTAATAATAGACGACCCTTTTTATATAAAAAGGGTCGTCTTTAATTCATAATATACGACCATTTTCATATAAAAAGGGTCATCTTTATATATAATAGACGACCCTTTCATAAAAAAACCGTCGTCTATACATATAATAAACGACCCTTTTTAAAAAAAAACCGTCGTCTTTACATATAATAGACGACCCCTTTTATAAAAAAAACCGTCGTCTTTACATATAATAGACGACCCTTTTATAAAAAAAAACGTCGTCTTTACATATAATAGACCACCCCTTTTAAAAAAACCGTCGTCTTTATATATAATAGACGACCATTTTTCTAAAAAACCGTCGTCTCTACTTAATAATAGATTACCCTTTTTATAAAAAAAACCGTCGTCTTTACAAATAATAGATGACGGGGATTTACCGTCGTGGTTTTATGCATGAAAAGACGTCGCTCGATTTTACGACGGTCAAAACCGAATACACGACGGTGGATTACCGTCGTCTATTTTCTAATTTTGTAGTAGTGCTTCCATGTCTTTATACGTATTACATGTTTGTGTGAAAGATCTAGATTATTTATTAAAGAAATCTAACAGAGATAACTTGTTGTATGATAATGCAAGTTCCTTTAACTTTTGGGGCTGGGAAAACTGATCAAACTCAACTTGTCCACTCAAGCTATTAGAGGAAAGGTGAAGAAATTCAAGAATTTTGAGGTGGAAGAGTGACCTAGGAATTGCTCCTTGCAAATTGTTACGCCAGAGGAATAGAGCGCTTAACTGGGTCAAATTCATAAGCCAAGATGGGATTTGACCAGTTATTTCGTTCTTCTCCAAGTATAGAAATGAAAGTTGCGTGAGGTTAGCCACAAAACTGGGAATTTTCCCCTGAATTTGGTGTCCGCAAGGGACAAACTATAGAGGTTGGTTAAACTTGCTATCCAAGACAAGGAATATTCAGAAACTAATTGGCCTGTGGAATTATTATTTGGAACATCATTAAATGAAGTCATGTCAAGGTAGTTGAGCTGGGTAAGGTTTCTGAGTGAAGATGGAACAAGGGGGTAAAAATGACAGTGAGAGATGTCCAAAAAATTTAAGGAATGAAGGTTTCCCATAGAAGCAGGCAGCATAGCAGAGAAATTTGTGACCCGAACATTCAAGTTCTTGAGGGTAGACAGCTTCGATAACTTTGAAATTTCTGATGGAATTTGGCCAGAGAATAAGGAATTTGAAAAGTTGAGATATGTTAGACTGAAAGATCATGACCAAATATTGATGGTATTTGAGAGAAATTGAAGTGATTATCTGAGAGGTCAAGCCTCTGCAAGTGAACAAGGCGGAAGAGACTGTTGCTGGAATTGATAGAACCATGGAGACAGCTGCTACGGAGGTCAAGGCCGATAACATGGCCAGACTCCTCATCACACTCAACACCATCCCATGAACAACAATTACTCCGATTCCGATCTCCTTCTCGTGTCCAAAATGAAACCTTCGGATAAGCAAGAGGATCTGCAAAACGGACTTGCTAATTGCAAAGCTTTCCTTGAACTGCAGCAAGGCTGAGCACTCATCAACCTGGCCAAGTGCCTGAGTCTGTACACGTAAAAAACAGTGAGTGGCATTGAGTAATAGCAAAATAAAACTACATACGGAAATAAACTTCGACCACCACGATTCCATTCCCATCGCAGCTTTGTTTTCTGATTATGTCACATATTCAATACCCACTCTCGGATCCAACTATAAAGTTTGTTAAGATATGTAAATTCACAAACTTTATACAACGTACTATAATGTGATTTTTGACAAAACAACAGTTCACTTTCTAATCCGTCCTTTGATAGTTTTTTAGAGACAACATATTTTTTATTTTACTAAATTTGCGCACTTAGTTATTTATAAGCATCACCAAGGGCAACACATAGTGCTTTAACTTCGTGGAAAGAAACAAAAGCCACAAAATTATCGACAAGTTAGTTTCTTTAACTAAGAGAATCTTATTTTTCCGCATATACTTTATCAATTAAGTCATGTGTGGATACTATATGCACCAGGAAAGGTAGTACGTAATGTTTTAACTCCATGACAAGAAGTAAAAACCAAGACTTGTGTATAGGAATTAAATAAAAAAATAAATTATTCAATTTATGAAGAAAGAAATTGAAGTGGTCCCTAATTATATTTTCACAAGTGAATAGGAATTATCTTAATTTATATATTTGATCAGAAATGCAACAGGAAAGAAAAAAAGTATCGTTGGATTTTCTCATAAAGTCATTGTTTCCAACACATAACCTAACAATATATTATATCTTGTCTTTCACCTCCCTAATCTTGCTTTAAATATTATTCTTCGCACAAAGCTTTCATTAATAATTGGGCATTTGGGAACTTTTTCTTGGTTTTTTTTAAAATAAAATAAATAAAATTCAAGTTTTCTTGGTGGTTAATTGTTCGTGAATTTGTCATGTGCATATAACTAATGAATACAGCAAAAAATCTTCTGGTTTGTAAACAAGTAAAATTTTGGCTTCAACATTTTAACATCACATGTCTTTCTCAATAAGGATCAAAGAGAAGAACATAGAAGGCCAGAGAAGGCAAATTAATCACTAGAAGTTGATAGTAGCAACATATACTGGCTGCAAAGTAAGCATTAAGCATCCAAATATTGGGTACTTAATTAAGAACAACAATACAGGAAATCAAGGAAACTAAGCAAACAGGAAACAGAAAATGTAGTTCGTAGCTAGTCGAAAACGTACACTACTTTTTGTACTCGTACAGAAACATATTACAAACATTGTTGTACAAATTAATACAAGCAACTTACAGCACCACAATTAAATAAGCAAATTACACCACCCTTATTGTAATAAAACAGAATGCACCAGACCCCATACAAGAATTCTCAAACAACAACAGCAGCAGCTGCAAGATAAACATGGATTTAAAATAAGTACTTAGTTTCTGTGTCCTCTCCTCCTCCCCGTGTGCCTCTTGGCTGCCGCTTCCTGCTAAATTTCTCTTTAAAACCATTCATGATTCTTGCTTGTCCAAAAGTTCCCAGCAACCACTCCAACCATTAGACCACTAACAACTCCTGGAGAACCACATACGAATCTAGTGCAATTTGAAACCCGGAATCTTCATCTTCTTCAAAGACTGATGGCGGTGGCGATATTGAGCTATCACATTTCTTTGACAAAGGCTTTCCACACAGACCTGATTTTCCTCTGGTATGAATCTTCTAGGAATGTACCAAATTGTTGGCCAAGTGGTATAGGACCCCAAAGATGGTTATCGGAACATTGAAATATGCGAGGAAGGAGTTGTGCCAAATTACTGGGACCTTCCTGAGAGTTGGTTTCGGAGAGAATATCCAACATTCAAGAGCCGTCAAGTTCCATAAAGATGACGGGATGAGACCAGTGAGAGTGTTGTTGGAAAGGTTAAGCAAAATAAGGCCTTTTAGATTCCAATGACACCTGCTGGAATCTCTCCTTCAAATCTATTACTTGAGAAATCTATCAATCTTAGAAGATAAGGGGTCTTCATATATTTCAACTCAACACCTTTTGCAAAAATTGTGATCGAGTATGCAAAAAAATAGCTATATTTAGCTGAGCTGTCTATCTTCGGAAGGACTTCAAAATAAGGTCGCTGGTTCTTGTGCGGGACAAATTTCATGGAATTCCAGTTCTCTAAGTAGTTAGAGGGTAACATACCTGAAAACCGTTGTTAGATAAATCAATGATGCACAACTTTTGCAAGTCATGGTTTAGTTGCAGACTTCCCAATCATGCCATGAAATCGATTGGACCTCAAAATGAGAGCCCTTAATGCTGGAAGTGCTCCTAACCAAGATGGGAAGATGTCGCTTATCTGATTTTTTTCAAGATTAAGAAACTCTAATTGAGTGCAATTGGCCATTGATCTTGGTATCTTCCCCTGTAATTGATTGTAACTTAAATCAACCATTTTCAAACTATTGTCATCTGGACACATTTAGGAATACTGCCATGAAGAATTGTTCTTCAGCATCAATATTCCAAAGAGCACTGGAGTTCCCCAAACATTGTGGAAGCATGCCACTAGGCTGTTGTTGGACAAATCAAGAATATGCAAATTATTCAAGTTGCAGAACGCATGGCGAAATTTCTCCACTATAACTATTGCTGCCGACCATATAGTTTCTGATTGATTGTGGTGGAATTGGCAGTGATCCTTGTAACATATTGGTCCCGAGATCTAAATCATATAGTTTCTGCCATGGAAGATTGATTGGATTTTGGTCAAATCCCTGTTAAGAAGTTGGAAGAGAGGACCGAGTCAACAAAGTTTCTCCTAGCTTGCATTCCATACCCATTTTTTTCTCTGGCTATTCGCCCTGAATGTTGTTGTTGCTAAGTCTAGCTCTTGCAATTTGGATTGATATTTTAAAAATTCTGGAAACTCTGTTAAGTTGCATGAAATCAACTCTAGAGCTTGAAGCTGTGGAATAGTAGCACTCAAATTGGTTATGATCTACAGAATAACTTGTTGTATGATAATCGAAGTTCCTTTAACTTTTGGGGCTGGGGAAACTGATCAAACTCAACTTGTCCACTCAAGCTATTAGAGGGAAAGGTGAAGAGATTCAAGATTTTTGAGCTGGAAGAGTGACCTAGGAATTGCTCCTTGCAAATTGTTACGCCAGAGGAATAGAGCGCTTAACTGGGGTCAAATTCATAAGCCAAGATGGGATTTGACCAGTTATCTCCGTCTTCTCTGAAGTATAGAAATGAAAGTTGCGTGAGGTTAGCCACAAAACTTGGGAATTTTCCCCCAATTTGGTGTCCGCAAGGGACAAACTGTAGAGGTTGGTTAAACTTGCTATCAAGACAAGGAATATTCAGAAACTAATTGGCCTGTGGAATTATTATTTGGAACATCATTAAATGAAGTCATGTCAAGGTAGTTGAGCTGGGTAAGGTTTCTGAGTGAAGATGGAACAAAGGGAGTAAAAATGACAGTGAGAGAATGTCCAACAAATTTAAGGAATGAAGGTTTCCCATAGAAACAGGCAGCATACCAGAGAATTTGTGCCCCAAACATTCAATTCCTTGAGGGACATTACTCCGGTTAAAGTTAGGAAACTAACCAGTAAGGTTTGAGTTAGAGTACACACTGAGAACCTCTAAGTTTGGTAGGTGGAAGATGCCAATTGGGAATTCCCCATTCAACCCACAATTCGCAAGTTGGAGAGATGTGAGAGAAGATGCATTGACCAAGATATAGGGCACAGAGGAGTACATCTCTACCTGACTAAGATGAAGTTGTTTTATGGCGGTCAAGTTTTTGAACCAGGCTTCTCATGTTGGCATTGGTCAGTTTCAAAGGGATACTATAATCGACTTTCTGATCATTGAAGACAGATCAAGGGTAGACAGCTTCGATAGCTTTGAAATTTCTGATGGAATTTGGCCAGAGAATAAGGAATTTGAAAGGTTGAGATATGCTTAGACTGGGAAAAATCGTGACCAAATCTTGATGGTATTCTAGAGAAGTGAAGTGATTATCTGAGAGGTCAAGCCTCTGCAAGTGAACAAGGCGGAAGAGACTGTTGCTGGAATTGATAGAACCATGGAGACAGCTGCTACGGAGGTCAAGGCCAATAACATGGCCAGACTCCTCCATCACACTCAACACCATCCCATGAACAACAATTACTCCCATTACGTATCCCCTCCTTTTCTCTGCGTCTAAGATGAAACCTTCTGATAAGCAAGAGGATCTGCAGAAACAGACTTGTTAATTGCAAAGCTTTCCTTGAACTGTAGCAAGGCTGAGCACTCATCAACCTGGCCAAGTGCCCAGTCTGCACAAATGAAAAACAGTGAGTAGAGCAATGAGTGACAGAAAAATAAAACAGGTAGAGAAATGAACTTCGACTGCCACGACTCCACTCCCACTTGCAATTTTGTTTTCTAATTATGTATGTTAATTATGGCTTTACACAATTAAGGGTGGAAGAACTATAAGCTCCTTTTATAGAATGTATACAACTCATGAAAAAATGTAGTTGTAACTAGAGAAAGTATAAAAAAGTGAAGCAAAAAAAAAAAAAAATCAAAAAAAAAATAGAAAAGGGAATCAAGAGAAGAAGCCAGAAGGCGAAGACAAGTCTATCGTTTCTCCAAAGTCTTCCAGAGCTAACCATTCTCAAAGTCTTTAAAGTCTTAAAGCTGGTTCTAACTTCTACCAGAGAAGTATGTTCTTATTAATTTCTTTCCCTTGCTTTCAACAACTAATCAACTCTTACATCCACAAGTAATCCTCCCTTGTGTGGTTTCTGCCAAAACATAGAAAATATCGAGAGTAGAGAGTGGAAAAGTGTAGAGAGAATGAGAGTTGTAGAATATTTTCTGATTTTTTCACTTATGCTTCATTACTTACAATCAACACATATATATACAAGCTGGTAAGACACCTAACCTCAGCCCCCCAAGTTAGGCAACTAACCAAGTCAGGCAACGAACCTAGCCAGAACTAAAACTAGTCAGGCAACCAACCTAAGCCAGCCCCCCAAATATTGTAGGTGCCAAAATTAATGTACTTGGCCACAAATTAACACATTAATTGACTACATAATTAACAGCATTTAATCGACTATTGTGAACACTCCCCCTCAAAGCTGGTGCATAGATACCACCAAATGCCTAACCTGCCAAGAGAGTTGTGGAAAGCTATAAAAAGAGACTTCCTTCATTTAATATGCTCTTGCATCGAGCTTCTTTACAAAATGTCCAATCTCACTTCAACAGCTCCCAACGCTGGGACCACCACATGGTGGGCGACACGCTGAGACAAAGGCCACATTTGAAGCTAGAATCCCTCACTTTCGGCCTTCCGGTGGCAACACCAAATCCAAGTGCAGCTTGGTTGGTCTGGAGATCACATAAACCATGCGAACAAGAGCAAGGCAAAGCAAAGACAGAAACCCTGCGAACACGGAAGAACACAGAAACCCTG